>JAJGOT010000081.1:1025000-1177500 GCA_022457155.1 Cladopsammia gracilis | reverse complement strand
TTATATTCCACCATTTTATAACGTCTTCCCAAAAAGACTTAACTTTGGGGCACTCACAAAACCTATGAAGGAGTGTTTCGCTTTGGCCATGGCAGTGGTCGCAAAATGGTGACTCTTTTATTTTCATCTATGGAGTGATAGATTGGTAGGTATGATGTTGTGTATGAGTTTATATTGGAAGCTCCTCATTTTACTTTCAATGGTGACTTTAAATGGAAGTTCATAGACATCTTTTACGTTTGACACTAGATTACTTAGAGTGATTTCGACTGTTGGCGGAGAAAAGGACTTTTCCGCTAGCATCAGGCGGGCTTGTTTCGCGGTGACGGTGTCATGGTTAGCGTTGGAGGGTTCACTAACATCCCTGGCAATACTGCTCGTGATTTCGTTTTTCCACCATAATCGAGGAAGGTGCATCGAACGTTGAATTTGCGTTTAAAATTTTCAAAAGAAAGGAATTGGTCATGATTGTCCAAGAGATCACTTATTTTTAAAACGCCTTTATTGACCCACGCTTTGTTGTACATTGTTTTACCGTTTGTCTTTATAAACCGGTTGTTCCATATAATTTCTTGTTTAAATTCGTTTACATTGAGCGGCTTTTTGCGATTCAGTTCTTGCCACGTCTCGAGGATATTTTTATAGAAAGAAGGAAGATTATTTAGGTTCAGCATTTTCAGGTCGTAGTTACATTGGAATAGAAAAGCTCCTCCGACTTTAGCTAACAAGGAATCGAGACGAGCGCACCAATGACTGCCGGTGGATTCGCAGTAGCGTTTTACCCAGGTGATCTTAAGCGATTTTGCAACATCCACAAAGTTTACCATGTTTAGGCCGCCTTTGCAGGCTGGGCCAATCAACGTCTTTCTTTTTATTTTATCAGGCTTAAAGTTCCAGACAAAAGAGAATATGTTGCTGTTGACCTCTTTTACAAAATCGGCAGGAATGTTTAAGACCGAGGAGCAAAAAACGAGTTTGGAAATTGCCAAATTCTTGACAATTGCTATTCTGCCTAAGATGGTTAGATGTCTCATACGCCAGATGTTTAGAACTTTTTTAAGTTTAGCGAGCTTCTCATCAAAGTTCAATTTGATTCCTACCTTAGCAGTGTATGGAAAGGCAATTCCAAGTGCGGTGACGTAATTTTTTGGCCATGAGATGCCAAAAGGCTCATCTTTTCCTAATCTATTTTTCCAACGACCTAGCCATAGACCCTCAGTTTTTGATTTATTAATTTTGAGACCTGAGCAAATACTAAATTGATCAAGGAGCGCGAATAGAGACGCCGCTGAAGAGTCGTCGCGGACAAAAGCAGTGGTGTCGTCTGCATACAAACTAAGTTTAGTGATCTTATTCCCGTTTTCGAGGCCTTTAATGGACTTCGTAGTTCTAATCTGGTGTGCAAGTGGTTCGACCGCGAGAACAAAGAGCAAACCTGAGAGAGGGCACCCTTGTCTGACTCCTCTTTGTAAAGAAAAAAACTCGGACGAGTGTCCATTATTGATGACGCAACTAGAAATATTGCTGTAAAATGTTCGAATCCAGTTCAGGAAGCTTGGGCCAAAGTTCATAATATTGAGCACCTTAAAAAGGTAGTCCCAATCTAAGGAGTCGAAGGCCTTTTAAAAATCTAGGAAAAGTATCGTACTTTCTTTATTTTCGTCTTGTTCAATTATGTCTGAAATTAGACGGATGTTATGTAACCCGTTTGGTCCCTTTTTATTAGCAGAGGGAGTACCTTCTCTAATCGCCTTGCAATACATTTGGTAGCTATTTTATAGTCAGTGTTTAAAAGAGAGACTGGGCGCCAGTTTTTGAGCAATAAAGGATCTTTGTTCTTTTTTGGAATTAAAGAAATGATTCCTTGTCTCTGCGAAATAGAAAGCTCCCCAAATAAGGCACCGTGGTTGAGACACTCAATCAAAGGGTTAGATAGCTCATTCCAGAAACGTAGGTAGAATTCAGCAGATAAACCGTCCGTGCCCGGAGATTTATTATGTTGAAAAGTTTTTAGAGCGGCAAGGCATTCTTCTGCGGTTATTAAACCTTCGCAAATGTTTTGTTTGTCATCATCCAGTCTAGGTAGAGATTCACAATCGCAGAAGGATAGTGGGTCAGTAGCATCTTGTTGTTTTTGAGAGGTGTAAAGCTCATTGTAAAAGCTTTTCATAGCATTTAAAATGGGTGTTGGGTCTTTAACGGTAATACCCTCAGGCGTCTTCAGTTCTTTAATATGTCGTTTTTCATAACTTCTTTTTTCTAGGCTATAGAAATACCTGTTGCATTTCTCACCCATTTCGTACGATCTCACTCTGCTCCTAATTATGGAGCCTTTGGTTTTCTGCACAGCAATTTCATCTAATTCTATTTTGAGCTTCTTGGCCTCCTCTACAAGGGAGCTATCTTCCGGAAACGCGTCGATACGTGAGTTTATTTCCTCTAATTTTTGAGAAAGATTTTGTTCGGTATTTCTTTCTTCGTTAGCTTTCCTTTTAGCGAACCGGATAGCCAAAATCCGAATTTCCATTTTTAACATTTCCCAGTAAAGCCTTTTGTCCGTAATGCCTTTATGTTTCTCGACGGCATGCCTGATCATGAAGCTCATTTTCGTTTTCCAAAAGAGAATTGTTAAACTTCCAGTAGCCTGGACCTCTTTTTTCCTGTGATCCATCAGGTTTAATTGAGATACTAACAGGAGAGTGATCTGAGTCATAGTACGCACCAATGTCGGTTTTTGAAACCCAGCCTAATAACTGTTTCGAGATGAGCCAAAAGTCTAGTCTACATTTTATCTTTCCCGAGCAGTTTTTCCAGGTATATCGCCTGTCATACGGATGTTGTTTTCTCCAAGAATCGACAAGGTCATAGTTATTACAAAGTTCTTCAACAGAGTTGATAACATTTTTTTTTTTGCCTGAACGTCTTTACCTCCGAATTTATCTAATGCGGACATCGGGCAATTGAAGTCTCCGCCAATCAAGATTTTGTCGGTTTGGCATTCACGGATGGAAACGGTCATCTTTTTAAAGAAAGCAATTTGCTGGGTTTGATCATTTGGGGCGTAAATATTAACAAAGCAAAATTCGTCGTCGCCGATGGTGGTATTTACAATCAGAAATCTGCCGTTTTTATCTCTGGTGACATTTGTCACCTCTTAACATAAGGAGGGTTTGAACAGGATCATAACCCCTCTGCTATGTTTGGACCCGTGCGCGAAGAAAATTTCACCACCCCATTCCGTTCGCCAGAATGCTTCCGGACTGGCGTCGCTGTATGTCTCTTGTAGGAAAACTACGTCAAATTTGTTAAGATGGAGCCACCGAAATAGCTTTCTTCTTTTGATCGTTTTGTTAAGGCCTCTTGCGTTAAAGGAAACTGCATTTAAATCCATGTGTACTTTAGACTTAAGAATTCTTTTCCAGTTAAATGTTTGTGTACCGCACTCTGCAAACATTCGATAGCGTTTAGCTTTGCTGTTAGAGCCTTTATAATAATGGTGTACTCATTGCAATTCATCTGGGAAAAAGTTAGACGAAAATGGATTATGAAAGATAAAGAAAATATACAAAAACTAACACATAAAGTAATAGTAACACTAATTAAGCTGCGAAGCAGCTTATTGTATAGAAGGGAAAAGCTAACACTTTTGAATAACATCGATTGTTATGTCGGGATACAAAAACACCCTCCCACATACTCTCCGCTGAATTTAGCTAATTTGTAAAGCAAGAGATAATCAAAAGATAGAAAAAAGGAACGCTTATATATTTACATACTTGAACAAGGGAGAAAGAAAAAAAAATTCATAACAGATTAGTGAATATTTTTTAAGTCTTCGGCTTCGTATATTCTATTGCTTGATCGCCTTGAGATTTTTTTATAAAAATTTTGCCACCTACAGTCCAGGCGCTCTTCCATTTCTGATCGTTCTTGAATTTTCTTACTTTCGCAAAAAGACCGTGCCTGTAGGTTGTTAAGTTCTCATTGACATAAACAGCATCAGTGTTACGAAAATAGTTGTTCGGACTTACTGATTTTAGGTGCTTTCTTGCCTTGTACCGGTTCACTTTTCGCCTTTTAGGATTTGAAGCGCACTATGATCGGTTTATGGACGTCTGTTCTTCGCGTCGACATCCTGTGGCAAATGTCTATGTCGTTGTTGGTGATGTGGACATTTACCACTTTAGCAAGTTTGATAATTTTTTCAGCGACATTTTCATCCGGTGACTCAGAGATTCCATGTATCTCGAGGTTATACTTTCTTGTATATTGTTCTAAGTCGTCTATTTGATTGATAGCAAAACCCAGATCGCTGCTCAGCTCGTCTATTTCTTGATTCAGGCCGTCGATTTGCTCTTCGGTCGTTCGAATTGTTTTTTTAAGCGACTTCACCTCAGTCTCCAACGCTTTGTTTTTCGCCTCTAAGCTTTCAACTTTGCTGATATGGAATTCGAGAGACTTTTGTAGATCATTGTAAAGGTTTCGGAGTGCTCGGTTTTCTTTGAGAAGCTCGTCCGTGTTTCTTTGTATTTTGTTGAGAGCACTCCAAATGCCCGCCAGATCGGTCTCTTCGGCCATCGTCTTTGCCGTTTTCTTTGGCGGTACTTCGGGCGAGCTGCTGCTGCTAGGCCTTTCGCTTTGTTTCCCACCAATAGAGCGCGATGTTTCCTCGCTATTCTTTTGCTTTCCGTCCATTAGATTGCAAAGCGGAGAGTCTAGGCAGCCTACTCACAAAAAACGCTGCCGTCCATCTTGACTCTCTCCCAAAATACCAATACCACTTCGTTTGCTGTTTTGGTTGTGTCCAAGCGCAATTATGTTAAGGTCATACCTAGCAAGCAAATTAACGCGATTCGTGGCTTAAGCTATTCATTCGTCTTATCGCGGACAGTCTATATCCTGTTGTCTCAGTAACTGGTTCTACAGCTGTACTACGGCAAACGGGTTTTCAAATATTTTTTTTATGCAAACTGAACATTTTGGATGGGAAAAAAAAGAAGTAAACAGCAAGAGAGCAGCGAAAACGTCTTACCTCTCTTGTCTTCTTGTCAGTTATAACTTTGAGAGGCCCTCCAAGATTGTCAGCTTGACCTAATTCAAAACAGTAAAATAATAAAGAAAGAGTCAAAGAAAGTGTCACGGCTTCAGTAAATGTAATTTCTGACGACTGAGTGACGTAGGAACGAATTAGGCAGAAATTATTATTCTGACGGCACGGCATAGAGGTTCGCTTGTCCTCATAGGACAGTACAGGACTATTTAAGGTTTTGGCGGGAGATATGTGTCATTCTACGTCGGTCAGTCTTCTGCAACGTTAGCTCTTTTCTTTTTAGTTTTCGATTAAGTTTCAGTCTTTCAAATAGGTTTGATACTGTATTATAGCAAAAGTATTTGAAAAGTGTTAATATCATCTGCCAGTTGTACCTCTGCCTCCGAGGTCTAGTGCCACTGCACTTTTATAGGGGGGGGGGGGGGGGGGGTATACGTTTCCACAATTTTTGGCCACTTCTAAAGGGTGGTTTTTGGTGGTTTTTCGTGTCTGACGTGGCACAATTTTCTGTAATTTAATGTAAGTTAAAATCTAATTTTCAAAGTCAGAAGAATGTAAAGAATATATTAGCAGGATACATCCGTCAGATGACTGACTGGCTCATCCTAAATAAACTCATTTCACATTGAATGTCTCGTCTTAGTGGAGTCAGAATCTTATGAATTTACAGCTCCAAGCCGGTTTCTTAGGTCGAGTAAAGAGCTAGATGAGAGACTGGTAAAGAGAACAAAAATACGACTGACAGGGGTGCGGTGAAGTTCAATGAAGTTTTCATGTGTGTGCAAGCGCTATGATTTTGTCCCTGGTGACATGTCCCCGCTGCACGTCCCTGCTACATGTCCCTCAGTATGTTTTACACAATTTTTTGTCGCTGCTACATGTCGCTGCGACATGTCCCTGCTACATGACTCCTCGTGTCTGCCCACCTTAAGGCTGTCGTGTTGTTTTCTGAGACAAGAAACTTTACTCCCCATTGTCTCTCTCCACCCTGGTTTATAAATGGGTGCTGACAACAAAATGCTGAGGTTACCCTACGATGAGATAGCATCTCATCCAGCGGGAGGAACAATATGCCTAGTTGCTTCATGCTATGAAAACCGGGTTACATTTGTAAGCTCCGGCCGTGTGGGCCACCTCAACAAATCAGAAGTAAAACCAAAGACAATTATGGCAACTGGGTATGAGCCGTCGAAGCTAGACGTAGATTTCTAAGCTCCGCAAACCCGGCTTTGATAAATCAACACAACACAGCGAATACTGCCTTTTTTTTTACGTCTTCCACTTTGCAATCATCACCACAGCAGTTACGAGCATGGGGAACAAAGATTTCGATAAGAAGCGGCACAGGATCAGCAGCTCTAGCACCGATCCTGAATCCATCGAAGCAGCCCAAGATGGCGCCTGCATTAAAATGACGTTAAAAGAATACCAAGATCTCATACAAAGGCTTACAGCTATCGAAGATAAACATAAAATCCGCGAAGAACGAATTCTTAATTTGGAAGCTAGATTGGACGAAGCTCAAGTCGAAATACAAGCCCTCAAAAACAAACTCTGTGAAGTAAATAAGTCAGTGAACAACACCAAAGATTCCCTTGAATTCACACAAGGTGAACATGAGGACCTTGTAGAACGCGTCGCGAGCTGCGAAAACGAGCAGTCCACTTGTTGGAATGAACTGACTCATTTAAACATCTATAGCCGTCGATGGAATCTAATTTTCTACAGAGTCAACGAGTCGAAAGACGAAGATTGTTTCACGTTGGTACGCGACATCTTAACCCGAAATTTAAACCTGCCCGAGGAGGAGGTCTCGAATATGAAGCTTTGCGGAGCACACCGTCTCGGTAAGCCAAACAGAAGTAGACCCCGACCTCTTATCGCTCGCTTTACATGTCGTGCTGACAGAGATCGCATTTGGAAAGCTCGCTATAACCTGAAAGGCTCGCATGTTTCAATGGGTGAAGACTTACCGAAGCACATACAAGAAATCAGGAAAAACGTCCTTGTCCCTGCGATGAAGAAAATAAAACAAGAAACACCAAGCTCCAAAGTATCCGTCGCAGGTGATAGATTGATTGTCAATGGCAAGATTTATTTCCATTATGATGTCCCAAAGAAATGGTTGCCAGTCAAATCCTCGGAATACATTCAAGTGAATTCCGGCAATGATACAACACGCCAACAACCAGAGCCAAGTCAAGAAGGGTCTTCTGATGTTATGGTCCAAACGAATAAGTGACGTTTTTTTTTTCTTGCTGTAAGTCTAATCCATTCTTGCAACTTTAAAATCAACTCTTAGTTAAAAACAGTTTTATTTTTAGCTCAAGCTCTATTTTCACATATGAAGGCTTCCGTCTTGAACAATGGAGTTTTTATTATTTCTTTTCATGCTTCCCTCAAGGGTAATCAAATTTACATCTTTCATGTTCAAATCTAATTCCCCTTTCTTATGAAGTTAAATGTATTTAGCATTCTATTTTATTACTTCTTGTTTATTACACGTCGTGAGTCAAAGTCGAGGTTATAGCGGACGCTTTCTACGTCCCATGATGCCACCCAACCGAATACGCCAAACCACTCCTATGTGGTGCGTTCAAAGGCCTTTTTCAGCGCCTTTTTTATTTTTCTGTTTATGTTTCTTTAATAACATTTGTCTAAGTTTTTTGGTAATTTGTTCTATTTCTACTTGTAGGTCGACTTCGTTAATTACTAATACAATGCTTTCACATTCACACTCAATAGCCAAAAGACAACTGTCAAAACTCGGTGCCGACGCAGTTTTTCTGATAATTTCTTTTGTCTCTTACAATGTCGTTAAAACCCAGTTTTGATGTCAAATTCCAGTCTTTAAACGTAAGAGGATTGAATAAGTCAATCAAACGTCGATCAATCTTTCGCTGGTTACACAATCAAAAATGCCATTTTACATTCTTACAAGAAACCTACAGCTCTAAAGAATGTGTTCAAATTTGGGAATCTGAATGGGGTGGGAAGGTTTTTTTTAGTCATGGCAGCTCACATAGCAAAGGTGTCATGACTCTTGTTAATCCGAATTTAGATTTCAAGGTCGAAAAGTGCATCCACGACACGAACGGCAGATTTCTTATACTTGACCTATTAATTGATGAGTTGCATCTAATTCTAGTGAATATTTATGCTCCGAATGACGCGAACCAGCAAGTCACATTTTTTAATGAACTCGAAAATCAGCTTGAAGACTTTTCCCAAGAGAACATCATAATTGCAGGTGACTTTAATTGTGCTCTGTCTGAAAATGACAAAAAAGGTGGAAACTCAGTTTGGAATAAATCCATTGTAATCAAAGAAATTCAGCAACTTGCAAACCTTTATAATTTAACAGATATTTGGCGCGATCGCAATCCGAACGACAACCGCTTCACATGGAGAAATAAATCGCTTAAAATCCAATGCCGCCTAGACTACTTTTTAATTTCAAAAGAACTCAGTAATGACACACAAGTATGCAATATAATTAACGCCCCTGAAACTGACCACTCTGCTATCACTTTACATCTTAAGACGGAAGACTTATTACAACCAAAAGGCCCTGGCTTTTGGAAATTTAATAATTCTCTGTTAGAAGACGAAAAATACACTTCCATAATTTGTGAAAATCTACCAGTCTTTAAAGATAAATATGCTGAAGTCGACGACCTTGGTCTAAGATGGGACCTAATTAAAATGGAAATACGAGGGTTCACAATCAAGTATTCAAAAAACAAAGCTAAAAACAGGAAGAATGAAGAAGTTGCTCTTCAAAACAAAGTTAATGAACTGATGCAAAAATGTGAACAAAACCCAAGCGACAAAAAAATATTAAACGAGCTTTACGCGACAAAATTACGTCTACAAACAATTATGCGACAACAAACAAAAGGCGCTATCCTTAGGAGCAAAGCTCGGTGGCACGAGTTTGGCGAGCGAAACTCCAGATATTTCTTCAATTTGGAAAAACGAAATTATTCCAAAAAAACTGTAACAAAGCTCAAACTTCGTAACAATAAGCTAACATGCGAACAGTCCGAGATATTACAAGAACAAAAAACATTTTTTGAAAGTCTTTATAAGTCGCAAAACATACAAAATAATTTGCCAGAATCTAATTTATTTAATTTAGAGAACATCGACCTGCTAGATGAAAACGAAAAGATACAATGTGAAGGCATGATTTCAGAAGAAGAATGCTTAACCGCTTTAAAAGAGTTTAAAAACAATAAAACGCCAGGAACTGACGGTTTTTCCGCAGAATTTTATAAGTTTTTCTGGAACGATCTTGGCACTGCGATGACTGCCAGTTTCAACTATGCTTTCCAAACAGGTTCACTATCTATCAGCCAAAAACGCGGAATTATTTCACTAATCCCTAAAAAAAACAAAGACAAAACTTTACTTGAAAACCTGCGACCTATATCTCTGCTAAACGTTGTTTACAAAATTCTGACAAAATCTATTGCAAAAAGACTAGAAAAAGTTCTTCCTAAAATCATAAACTCTGACCAAACTGGTTACATTAAAGGACGCTTTATCGGTGAAAACGTTAGACTAATTCAAGATGTAATGTTTCATACTAAACAAGAGGGTAAACCCGGTATTGCCTTATTTCTTGACTTCCGAAAAGCTTTTGATACAATAGAATGGAACTATCTAAAAACCGCTTTACAAACGTTTAATTTTGGACCTGACATACTCAATTGGTTTCGTGTAATTTACAATAAAGTGTCGAGCTGTGTCCTGCACAATGGTCATGCTTCAGATTTTTTCCCTCTCGAGCGAGGTGTCCGTCAAGGTTGCCCACTGTCTGGGCTCCTATTCGTCGTCGGTATCGAACTCTTAGCCAGAGCACTTAAGAAAGACCCCAACATTAAAGGCATTAAAGTCGGTCAGAAAGAAATTAAAATAACACAATACGCAGATGATACCACAGTTTTGATGCGCGATCTTGACTCAGTCACACAATTACTAAAACTTTTAGACAAATTCAAACATATTAGCGGCCTTGAAATTAACACAAACAAAACCGAAGCGCTGTGGTTAGGATGTTGGAGGTTGCGCAAAGACAAACCGTTTGGCTTCAAATGGCCCCAAGAACCAGTCCACGCCCTTGGTATACATTTTTCCTACGACTCAAACCAAGCTTATATCCTTAACTTTGAAGAAAAGGTACGTTCTTTAGAAAAAACACTGAACAGTTGGAAAAAAAGAAAGTTAACTTTAATTGGCAAAATAAATATTGTCAAGACACTAGGTTTGTCTAAACTCATATACTGCAGTTCCTTTACTGACCGTATCTAAACCCCTCATAGACAGAATTAATAAGATTATTTTCAGTTTCATCTGGGAAGGCAAGCCACCCAAAATTAAGAAAAAGACTATTATTGGTGAAAAACACTGCGGAGGGTTAAAGATGATTGACTTTGAAATTATGGAACGGTCGCTAAAGATTGCTTGGATAAAGCGTATCGCTGAATCAAATAATGCATCCTGGAAAATAATCCCAAATCAAGCTGTCTGCCAACACGGAGGTCTTGAATTTCTCATTAAATGCGATTACGATCCCAAACTTCTCAGCTTAGAGAACCTCCCAGAATTTTACCATGCCGTTTTAAATCACTGGCATGATTTTAAGCGCCTGGCTTGTGACGAGCAAATTTCCATAAAAAAAACAAATAATCTGGAACAATCGTAACATACGTATAGGCGGAAAACCAGTTTTTATTAACTCCTGGCACATAAATGGGATTTGTTGCATTGATGACCTTTTAGATGACAACCTTAAATTTCTTACGTTATCAGAAATGAAAGAAAAATATAGTTTTGAATTTGCTTTCACCACTTACTACGGCCTCTTAAATGCCATACCAACTGAATGGAAAAAGGCTCTTCGTGCTACGGTAAGTGAACTCGGTGAATCTCAAAACGAAACAAGTTTTAAGCTGTTCTCCACAAAAGAAGCCTACTCTGCCATGCGCGAAGAAAGCTTCTCAGCACCCACTGCTGAAAGCAGAATTTTAAGTTATGGGTTCACCAAAGACACAATTCGCGACATCTACATGCTTCCGTTCAAAATCTTGAAAGAACCGAAATTGATTATGTTCCAAGTTAAAGTTATTCACAATATTTTACCTACTCAATCCAGCCTTTTTCGCGCAAGCATAACTGATAGTGAAGTCTGTCCTTTGTGTAACCTTGAGAATCAATCTCTAAGACACATGCTAATTACTTGCAGTGTATCCTCGTCGTTTTGGACTTGCTTTTCTAACTGGTGGCGAGAAAAATTTAATGAAAAACTGACCTTACCTGAACAAACTATTTTATACGGCTGGCACAAAGAGTCAAACAATTGGAAAGTTCTCAACTACTGTTTGATTGTCGCCAAATATCATGTTTTTGCAACAAGCGTACGCAGCGGCATCCTAGATTTCGACAGTTTTCTTTTGCGCCTTAATAACAAAATTGATATTCTACGCACCATAGCTTTAAAATCTAACCGCTTAAAGGACTTCAAAAAAACATGGTCTAAACTTCTTTAACTAAGTGAATGTTAGTGCAACCCCCTTAAGATATATTCTTTTAACCTACATTGTACTTTTTTAATTTATTTTCTTACCTTTTTTGCATATGTATTGTAATGTATTTTTGTATATGTATTGTATTATTATTTCTTTTTTGTTTTCTTTTTTCAATATATTGTAAAACTTTGTATTTACTATTGGTAGTAGAATAAAATAATAAAGTCAAAAAAAAAAAAAAAAAATGTAATGAATGAACAAACACAAGACAATTATGACTTGTTCGCACTCATTTTCCTGCAGGCTACATGTGTTTGCTTCGAGCTCCTATTGGTTCATTGGATTGTCTGCACCTGTTTGTGATTGGCCAAAGTAATTACCTTGGTTTTGGTTATAAGCTACTCAATTGAAAACCGTTCTATCAAGCTTGCGCAACTTACTTTTCTTATTTGTCATTCCCTTTGTGACAGCACAGGAAGATCCAACGGCACAACCGATCTTTGTACATGCACAGACCTGTTTAAAATAATAGTAAGGAAATACTATCGAACCCCGCTTTACGGACACCGGCTTAATACGGACACCCCGTTATTACGGACAGTTGTATTGGACCCGATCGAACGCCCATACATAATACGGACACCGTTACACGCGTTACCCGTTAAGAACACCCGTTTCTGATAAGGACATCGGACAGTTTTTCGCGTCCTGATTAAACAATGTCATTAGAAAGTTGAGCTCATTAATACGGGCAATTTGGGTAATTCTAAGCGATAAAAATGTTCTCAAAGGCGCCAAGAAATTATAGTATCAGTTTGGTTTAACGAAAATTACGAACGTTTGTCTAATCGTAATGTTTTAGTGTCTTAGTGGCTGGCCATTCAAAGTCAGGTGTACAATACGACCACCTCGCTAATACGACCACTTTATTGGGACGCGAACCAAAGCTCATGCAGGTATTTTGAAAAACCTTCTTAATCCGAGTGCCCTGTTAATGCGATCAGGTTTTTATGGTCGTTGGTAGTAGTATTAACCCGTTTTTACTATGTAAAATGATCGCTAAATAGCAAATGTATCGCAAAACAAGTCGACCACATAAAGAAATGGAATAAATAAAAAGGAAAAGGATAATTTCAATAGTAGAATTCTATAACGTCATATTGTCATTGTGGCACTGTGCCAAATTTTAGAGATAGAGAATATGTATATTAACAACGTCTAATAAAGTTTGGTAGAGCTCAAAAGTTAAACCCTAGTAATGATCAACATCAAATTTCTCTCTGTAATATTAATGCTTTATCATTCAGAAAAGTCACAAGAATTAAGAATATGATCACCATAATCATGATGAGTTCTCTTGATATTGAACAACTCCCCAGTTCTTCTATAAGAAATGTATGGGGACAAGAAAGGAGAATTGGTATTTTGATACTGCGGATTAAAGGGTTAATATTGATAGCATCTAAAATCTGATTGGGAGTGGGCTTCAGCTAATAAACAATGACTGCAAATCAAATTTAGTGGGTGATTCAGAAAGTGTTCATATGATTCAGTAGTTGTCCTCCCCTCCAAACAAAGCGGCTTGCCTTACCTTAATGATATAGTCTGAGAAGTGTTTTAACCTTCTTAGAATGACACTGTTCTTTGTTCCATTCAGAACTAATGTAACATTAGATGAAGGTTTGGATGTTGGTAGTGTCGGCTTTCCAGTAGTTAGTTTATCAGATGTGGTTGGAAATGTTAAAGGTACTGCGGCTGTTTTTCCATATGTTGGTGCAGTGGTTACTTGACATAATGGGCTCTAAAATGTCATACAAGAACAATGTAACGAATTAGAAAACTTGAAAAAACATTTCAGAGGAAAGGCACAAAACACCCTTCCGACTCCTCCCCCGCGTCCAGTTCTCCACCTTCCCCAGTCCCTCCAACGCCGTTTCAATGGGTAAGGCAGGTGACCATTACATATCGCGGGCTTGCGGTTTACAGCTGATCGACCGAATACAAATGTGCATATTTTCCCCCGTATGCTATAACTCGTTCACGCTTCCTGTATTCGCGAGTTTAAAAAATTAATAATTTTGTTTTAGGATTCATTTCCCAAACCCATTGTAGCCCAAAATCCAATTGCACAATTTCTGCAATTAAAATTGTCCTTAAATATTAAATTTAATTGTTACACTGGCCTTGAAGAAAAGTCCTTTGAACTAAAAAAATCTCTTTGCAGGTTTAAGTCTGCCATAAGTGTCATGTATGCTATCAGCAACCGTTTGTACACTAAGTATGATGGCTAAAATACAGCAACAGGTTTAAAGACAAGATGGCGGACTGTTTGACGTGCAATACGTTACATGGTGTCAGAAAGTAAGGGAAATACCGCCGCAAAGAAAGGCACCGAGCTTCAGTAAAGATTCGCTTTACATCTCTAAAGATGAAAGCAACAATGTGGACGGAAATTCTGCAGGCAGCACTCCAAAGATGGATTGGACGAGCGGAAATTTCCCGACCGGGTGAAAAGCATTCAGGGAACACTGCGAGTTCACGTTTGGAGGACCTCTTAAAGGCCCATCTGCACTTATCGTGACTCGTTGCGGGCGTTTTAGAATCTCTGGGGCCACGAACATCCATTTTGTGGCGAGAAAGTTTGATTCCTAAAATAATCCGTTTACATCGGGGAATCTGTATCGTCTATTAACTTTAAGATCATTTCTTTCAAATATTTAGTTCATATTCAAGGCATTGCATCTTGTTTTTGTATATATGTTTTCTTTTATTTTCCATCGTTACTGATACGTTTTCTAAGCATCGAGAAACGAGAAACGAGAACCTTCAGAAGGTTTGGCTCAGAAATTCGGTCGTCCGTGGAAAGGAAATAGGTACTGTATTAGATTACCTACTAGTTAAGATTTATCTTCGAATCTTTTCATTGTAATTCTTTAGTATATTCGTTTTCCAGATACTGTGAATTGACATTTGAATCTTACCATCGATAACCGTGACGTACGACTGGAAAATGCCCCTGGAGATGTAAAAACCAGAAAAAGCTTGAACTTCTCGGGTCGCCGGCGGAGTCATTTTTGGCAGCAACTATGTGAAATATTCCATGGAAGTTGAAGGAGGTTTTCCCCGTCCCTAGCCGTCGAATTTTTTTCGATGCAAACTTCTTGAAGCCGATAAAACGTCCTCCTCCGGTGGAGCTCATTAATTATGTCCGATACAAATCAGATACGCCAACAGAACAGCCCACAAAATACAAACATTTCTCGGCTCGCTGCAGGTTTCGTTTTAAAGCGGCATCGACCTTAAACTTTCGGTAAAAATAGCAGCAGGTTTACCGCGTCCCACAACGTGAAAATGGTTTCGATGCGAACTTTCGAAGCAGAGGTAACTGCCTCGATCGGCGACTGGAGTTGCCTGGAACTACACTAAGGCGGGTTGAGCGGCCCCAGACAAAATGCGAGCCATGTTATACGAGCTTTTGATATCTAACAGGACCGTTTCTCGGGACTAATAAATTTTAAAATTAATGTCGAACAAAATTTCAAACTCAGTGTTCATTTCTTCCAGGAGATGAGAGGGAAAAATTTCACTTCGCGAGAGATCGCATTTATCTGTGCCCAAATCAAAATAAACAATGCGCGGTGCATCACGGTAAGTGCAGATGGGCCTTTTAGCGCAAAAGTGAAGAGGAAAAATGCAATTACCTAAATATTTGTGTCGGAGACAAAGGTCGTAATATAGACAACACGTGGGAACTTACCACAGAAGAAGCGAACAAACTCGACACGTATTATACAAAGTACGAAACATACGTAAGCCCATACCAAACAATTTGTACAAATTCCACCAGAAGGCTCAACAAGAGGATGAGTCATTTGAACAATTTTTCAGTGATTTGAAGTTATTAGTTAAAGATTGTGTTTATTCCGACCCTGATGAAATGGTTCGAGATAGAGTGGTTATTGGGTGTCATGCCACACAAACAAAAGAAAAACGTATTCAGGAAGGTTCAGGTCTTACTCTAGAAAAAGCAATTGATACTGCCAAAACTGATGAGGTGTCAAAAGCACAATTGAACACCATGGAAACCGAGAACCCAAGAATATAAATCGGGACAAACAAAAGTCTGGTAGAGATTGTACTAGGCGTGGTTATCAACACGACAAAGGAAAATGCACTGCATAATTAGGAGAAAAGATGTGGTAAGTGTGAAAAAGTGAACCATTTTGTCAGTGTTTGTCATTCTAAGACCACAGTTAGGAAAGGAGTACACTGCGTAGAAGAAGACGAAAGTAGAAATGAAGGGCTATTTGTTGGATGCATCACTTCAGTTAATCTAGTAAATATGAGTAAGTGGTACGAAGACCTAAGAATTAAAAACAAAATTGTCAAGTTTCAACTACACACTGGTGCAAAAGTCAATGTCATCTCTGAAAAAAGTTATGCAAGACCTTGAGATTGAGAGTCAGAAGACGTCGAGAGCTACCTCCAGCAACTACAGGAATATCTTATTGCCTACGATATGAAGAACGACTAGGACAATGCTGCACAACGAAGAGCAATATTGCAAACGTCTATCGAAAGTAGTGCTTATCGAGTATTAAAGGATTTATCTTATCCGGACGCGCCAAAATCAAAAACCTTTGACCAGCTAGCAACGCTACTACGTGACCATTACAAGCCTTCTCGCCTAAACTTAGCGGAAAAATACAGGTTCCACAACGCCAGTCAACGACCGGGACAATCCATTACCGATTTTGTCCGAGGCCTAAAAAATCGCTGGAACATGCGAATTCACCAACGAACAGTTGAACGATAGCTTACGCAATAGCTTAGTTTGCTTCAAAGAAGCAGTGGATGCCGCGATCGCCCAGGAGACAGCCCAAAAGGACGTCCGCGACCTTGGCTCGCATTTTCACGGCGAAAGAACTTCGGGCAGTGTAAACGTTAGGTCGAACGGAGCCCGTTCTCGCCACGTGGTCCAAGTCAGCACGAGTCGACGCCACGGCAGCAATGACAAACTAAATCCGCCAACAGGGCTTAAGAAACGATGTTTTCGATGCGGTATAACTAATCATTCTCCGGACAATTGCAACTACATAAATTCACCAGAAGGGTCATTTGCAATCCGAGTGTCGTAACACAAAGCCACCACGCAAGAAAGAGGATGAGAGACTACAGGTCCGTCACTCAGATCAGGATTTAAAGGGAAAAGTGTCGGAGGACACTGGAGATGAATTCTACAGGTCAATGTTCAGCTTGGATGGGGTACACCATTCTGATTCTCGGAACGCGGGGACTTCCGTCGCCTACAGTCAAGGTCCCAGTTTGGATTGAGGATGTTGAATTTCTTATGGAAGTGGACACCGGAGCTACGGCATCCATCTTGTGGTATGCAGATTACGAACGGTATTTCAAATACCTTGCTTTGAGGCCGGTGAAAAGATCATTCCATGCCTATGCAGGCACACCATTGGACATTGCGGGACAAATCTTGGTCGATGTAGAGCATCATGGATAACGGGAAACACTGCCACTACTGGTCGTTCGCGCGGACCGATACGCCCCTCCGTTGCTCTGGAGGTCCTGGATGTCGAAGATCCGCCTGGATTGGAAAAACCTTTTTTCGCCTCCGATCGGTCAATTCAAGGTCGATCAAGATAACGACATACGGATTTAACGCCTCAAAGAACGGTACGCTGAGCCTGAACTGGGAACTGTTAAAGGTGTCACAGCTAAGTTGCACCTGAAGGAAAACGCAACACCAGTATTTTAGAGGGCACGCCCTGTACCCTAGGCATTGCGCTCTGCTGTAGAGGAGGAACTCAACGCATGGGAAACGAACGTGTTCTCGAGCCGGTAGAAGTTAGTGATTGGGCCACACCCATTGTTTGCGTTTCAAAAACTGACAGGTCGGTACGCGTTTGTGACGATTACAAAAGAACAGTTAATCCCGCAATTCAGACAGAGCAATTTCCCATCCCAACGCTGGAGGTTCACTAAAATCGATTTGCAGAGTGCGTATCGGCAACTGGTCTCGGATGAGGGGGAACAAAAACTGTGTACGATCACCACCCACAAGGGTCTCTTCCGATATACACGTCTGCGTTCAGAATTTTGTCCAGTCCAGCCATTTGGCAGCGTTCGATTGAGCAAGTACTCGCAGGACTTGACGGAACATGTTTGATTATGGATGATCTGTTGGTAGGAGGCACTGATGACGAAGAGCATTTGAAGAATTTAGAAGCGGTCTTCAAGCAGTTCCAGAAGTACGGCCTGAGGGTCAAACTCGCGAAGTGCGTGTCCATGGCACCGTCCGTGATATACTTCGGACTGCGATTTTCGGAAAGGGGACTTCAGCCAACTGACGAAAAGGTGAAAGCCATCGACGAGGCCCCAACCCCACGTAACGTGAAGGAACTACGTTCCTTCTTAGGAATGTTGGCAGTTCTAAGCAATTTCATTCCGAAATTGTCACCCTCGCACATCCCCAGTACGAGCTTCTTGGAAACAAAGAGTGGAACTGGACATTAAACTGTGTGACAGTGTTCAGTGATGTGAATCACGCGCTAACATCAGAGACTGTGCTGACGCATTACGACCCAGGCCTTCCTGTCGAATTATGGGTTGACGCCTCGCCATATGGTCTTGGCGCAGTTATCATGCATGTATATCCCAATGGAAATCGGTGACCAATCGCATACGCATCACGAACACTAAACGAACATGAGAAACGCTATGGTCAGATAGATAAGGAAGCTTTTGCATTCATGTTTGGGCTAAAGCGATTTCACTTGTACCTGTATGGTCGACATTTTGCGATTCTGACAGACCACAAGCCACTAGAGCGAATCTTCGGGCCCAAGACAGCCATCCCTTCTCTGGCAGCCTTGAGGCTACAAAGTTGGGCAATCATCCTGACAGCCTTTAATTACAGTATCAGATTTGTCCCATCAAAACAGAATGCAGTCGCTGATGCACTATCACGCCTCCCTTTGCCATCAACGTCGGGCGGGGAAGACACAGTTTACAAGATTGAAGAACGACTGCTAGACTCGTTACCTATTACGTACAAAGAGATAAGTCATACAACACACGAGTGGATCCGGTCCTGTCCAAGGTGTAAGAATTTATCAGGCACGGTTGGCCACAGCATGTTGAAGATTTACGCCTGAAACCCTACCTTGATCGTCGATTCGAGTTGTCAGTTGAGCACGATTGCCTGTTATGGGTTTATGGGTCATCATCCCGAAGCAATACTAGAATGATAGAGGAGTTACACACAGATCAGCCAGGCATCGTCCGTATGAAGGAGTTGGCGCGCAGTTATCTATGGTGCCCAAATGTTCATTTACAAATTAAACAAACTGCGAGAAACTGTGGTAGTTGTCAGCAGGTTAGAAAACCACCAGCTGTAGCACAACTAGCGCTATGGATGTGGCCAAGCAACCCCGGTACCGAATCCATATCGACTACGCTGAAGACGCAAACGGTTACTATTTCTTTGTCGTAGATACTCATTCTCGCTGTTAAGTAAAGAAGTCTAAAATTTGCCAGGATAGGAACTTGGACTGCATGCTTAGTTACTGATTGACTATTTTCAGGATTGTTTGTTCCCCACAGTTATAGCTTTCACGCCATTATAGATTTCAGGGTTAATTTTCTGAACCCGCTGTTCCTCAGATATTGTAATCTTGGTTCATATGAAGCTCTAGTATTATCCCACAGGGGGCCCACACAAACAGTGTGACTGTTCGTATTTTTAAATTTAGAGGAAATGTATGGGAATATCGCCTTTGGTATAATATCGCCTTTTATATAAACGAATTCATACAAATTGCTTATACGCAAGTCAACGCGAACGCCGCGTTCGCGTTCGTGGTCGTGTTTGCGTTCGTGGTCGTGTTCTGTATAAACTAGCCTTAACTGGGCTAGATGGTTGACTTTACGAACGACTTCGCCGATCCAGGGAATGCTGGAGATAAACTAGATTAGCCTTTCTCTTTGTTTGGAGTAAGAGTAACTTGTAGTATTTCCGCTGATATCATTTCGCTGATGATAAGTTTGAAAATAATCCAATGCAACTCGAGCGAAATCGCTCTGTACTGAATTGCCTTCGTTTCCGTTAAACAAGCAGGATTAATCGAATTCATCGATACCGTTTCCACGGCTTTTCGAATGTTGAATACCGTATAGTACTCGTGTGTCCGTCAACAAGATTTTAATCCGAATTTAAACAATATTGATTTCACTCAAAACACAGGAAAACGAAATCATAACATCTTGAGACTTTATTGTGAAAGCAATACACGCGCGTGTAACGGAAGCTGTATTATAATCATTCACTAAGCCCGGAAAAACCCGCGCTTAAATTCAACCAGGCAATCTACTTCCCCATTTCTCGTATCCCCTTGTTACCTTTTAACTCCCAAGAGTGCCAAGGATCAAAATTTGTTTTGCAAAAAATTGAAAAAATAGCACCACGGAAAGGTACTGCCGACATGGACGAAGAGGATTCATTTGAATGGTCACACCATGGCATTTCATTGACAGACTTAAAAGTTAGTACTACATATATTACATGTCTCCATAATTGACTCTGGGAGTGAATGGGTTAACTTCCTGTCACTCCCGCAGCAACAGACTTCTTCTAATCCATGCATTCTCACCTGTGCATCATTACTACAGTTACTCTGGTTGTAGCTTGTGGTCGGGATGGGTGTAGTAGATGCCAGTATGGTTTTGTTTGTCGGTGGATCATCATTATCTTTTGTGAAGATTGTCCTGTATAACTTGTCTTGGAACTCTTTTGCAAACAATGCTGAAATCTTTTCCGGCATGTCTTTTTCTTCCTCCTTCTCAGTGCAGTTATAAGTTATGTTTGCACAAGTCCCTGTCAATAAATGTGTCAAAATGGGGGCGAGGAGTTGCAAAGACTTGATAAGGCACATTTAAAAAAACAGCTATAGGGCCCGGTTGTTCGAAAGCCGATGAACGCTAATCCCGGATTAAACGTTTACCGAGAATTTCATTTCACTGTTTACAAATGTTTTCAAAAGTTCATTTGCAGGTAGCAGTGAAGACAAGTTAAAGTCGAAACTGAACGGCAGAAAACTTTGGAAAATTTTCAATTGTTGAGTAGTTTAACTGGATTCAACATTGACGCTAATCCTTGGTTAGCCTAATCGTGCTTCGAACAACCCGGCCCAGGCCGCCATGTTGTTTTCACAGACTTTAATGTTAATGCAGTGTAACCTGATCTCCACCCCACCCCCCCCCCCAACCCGGCCCCACCCCCAAAAAATAAGTTCGTTGACTCTGTAAATTCTAAGGTGGATGGAGGTCGAAAATGCCAAACTTTTATAACGAAAGTAGGAATTCAAAGTAGAAAATATACAAATTATGCTTTCGTAATTTTTATGTTCAATTGCTAAACAGCACCAAAGGTAATGGTAAAGTTATATGCATAACATAACATAACATAACATACTTTATGAGAAATAGAACACAAACCGCGGTGATAAACATATTGAAGTTATTCATTTTTGATAAAACTTGACGTTAAGAACAAAAGTCTTTACGATAACATACTTTATTTAACGTGGATATAAACTAAGCATGAGAGCTAGTTTACAGGTATTCCACCTAATAACTAATCACAGGAGCCACACGAGCCACACGAGCCACAGGAGAGAGCTTAACCAAAAAATGCTTAACGGTCAGAGCTTAACCCGGTTTCTGTAGCATGAAGCGACTAAGAATATTGCTACTACCCCCTGGATAGGATGTCAGTTCATAGCAAGGTTACCCTCAGCATTATGTCGCCGGTACCCACTTATACACCTGGGTGGAGAGGGACAATGAGGCGTAAAGTTGCTTGTGTGAGGAAACAACATGACGACCGAGACCAGGCCTTGAACAATTAACTTCACTACCACGTCACACTCTTTTGGATAAAAAGCAAGAGCAAAACAGAAGAAGTAAGTTTAGGGATAACGTGCAGGATTACAAGGATGGAAGCGGATAACAATATTCGTCAAATTCTATTCCATGACAGATGGTCAAGAAATCAAAAATTGCCATTCTGATGAACCTAACCATTATTTTGTCTCTTTAACCCTTTTTTTCTTCTTCCAATTTAAAAGATAAACCAATTACCTCCTGGCCATACTCATGGACACACGATATATAATGTATCAGCCAAGACGACAGTACTGTCTCTTTGGTAATGATTTGAAGGGCTCACATCCATGACCAAATTGCTGCAAATCAGTTTTAAATTGACACAGACTGCATGGTTATTATGTAAGAAACTAAGTTTTGTTTTCATTTTTGAGCAAAAGATTTAAAGCAGGAATAAGCATATATAGTTTTGCTCAAAACTGAAGAAACCCATACATATAAGGAGGAGCCAATCCTTGATTGATTTAAGCCTTACGTTTCATTTCAAACAGACAACAAAGGAAATCTATAATGTTTTGCTTCAGTGGGTTCAGTTTTTAGGAAAAATGAATTAACTAATTCTTCGTATTTTTTAAAGCCCTTTGCTCCAAAAATAAACATTTTGATGACCTAAGTCTCTGTGCCAAAATGGAGCTTATTTCGATAAATTTAGATTTCAACCCTAAAATGAACACATGAACTTTCAACACACTGTGCAGAATGGCAGCTTTCTTACCATCAGGTGCTTTATTGTTTCCCTCATCTATGTTATTATTTTCATCTTGCCCATCGGTAAACACTTGCCGCCTACACCAGTCCAAGTCTTGCTTCCATGGTGAGTAAGAACTAAGGTCATACTTAACAATATACTTGGTAATGTTGCCATTTGGAAACAAGGGAGGTTTCCATTTGACAAACAGTGCAGATGAACTGATGTAGTTTGCTTCAAGGCCAACTGGCTGGGAAGGCACTGTAAAAACAAGCAAATAATAATAGTATAATCACCACTCTTGAACTCAATTCAGTGCTTTGAAATAGCGTTCTTTGAAACGTTCTTGTAAAGTGGATTTGCGAGTATTCGAGGGCGACGCTTATTAATATTTTTGCTGTTATGTGCGGTGCTTTTTTGGGCATAGCGCTCATTTCAGTGTGATGGCTTATTTAGTAAAGACAGTAATTCTTAAGACCTGCTTCCATCTGATCTTCCAGCTTGTATAATCCAGAGGTCATTTGCTTGATTCCTATCGGGGTCAAATATTTTCCCTCTGATTTCTAGTTTCCCAATATTTTCCTTTTTCAAACATGTATTCAGGAGAATTTGTGTCCGGATTTCTCTCTTCACAGAACTCACAACATACATGTACACTTTTCTTATTAATATAAAATTCATTTGTGTTCACTTTCCGCCCCTCTGTAGCTAAAGCATTGCAAGGAACCTTTATAACCTGCCAGCTGGAATTGGCTACCGAATGCTAAGGAGAAGCTAGGAGTTGATCAATGATGCTTACTCACCATTTTCTTTAGTCTGTATAAAGATCAGATCACTCTTAGCTCCTTGATTCTTAAGCAACAGCACTGCCACCACGTGAAATGCGTACAAGGTGAACGGTTTGAGATTTGGGATGTACTTTACAGGCTTCCGGGGTTTGGTTGATAAACCAGTAACTTTAACGCTAAAGAAAATTTACAAAAGCTCATGGATACACAGGGCGGTAGCCAGACAAAAATTCTTACTGAGTCAATATTAAAAAAAAAACATTTTTTCATATTTTTTTTTTATGTGCAGCTCCTTACAAGAGATATTCAATGTTTTTACTAATATTCAAATTTTAATTTTTACCAAGGCAAGTGCCTTGGTTCGCCTCATGCTAGCTAGGGCGCTGATTTGAATTATCATACACACGCCCCAAAATATGAGCAATATCGTGCTCTGATTGGTTCTGTAGAATGCTTGGGTATGATAGCTCACATTTTCCTGATAAATCTTTCTTTTTCAGTAGAATGTTTCCAAAAAATAAGTACAATGCAGAAGTTTTTTCTTAAACGCCAGACCTGGTTATTACAAATCCATATACATCCAAAATTACCATTGTAGTTGGGGAGGGGACAACTTTATTCAATCAACCTGGGGGGCGGGGATTATTTCACGGGAGTAAATTACAAGTACTAAACTCTAAACTAAACATGGGCCACTCAGTCATTGTGAGCTTGATTTTCATTAAAATGCTTTATGTAGATATAATTATCTGAGTTGACAATAAGTAATGTAGAGGACTATACATTTTGCTCAGACAAAGGGGGTGCATGTGGGAGAGGAAGAGGTGACTAATATTTCAAACAAAGGGGGAGATTATTGAAGGGGCCTATTAATTGATGTCAGGTACTAAATAAATGTGCTCATGAATAGACACTTTATTAACAATAATTATAAAATGAATATATGATTTTTTTTCCAACTTAAGAGCGGTTTTCAATTGAGTATTGAATTACTGTGATTTTGCGATTGCTTTAGTTTTGCATTTCAACGCTTTGTGATTGGCTATAAAAATCTTGAGCCACTTTATCAACCAATCAGACTTGCTTGTGAGTGAATCCCGTAATGCATCTAGAACTAGAATCACTTAATGCAACTAAACAAAGATATAAGATATAATAGTTTCTCGCGCAATTTTTGACAAGCAACAACTGTATTTTATTCGGAAAGTAGTCGTACTAGTTATTGTAGACGGAGAAAAAGATGTTTTTGTGAACTTTTGTACGATCTAAAAGTACCGTGCAGACGGTCGCGTAATACTGTTTTTGAGAATTGCTCAAATTGAAAAATAGCCCGGTCGTCAATCTTAATTCTTGTGCTTCCGACCTTTCACCTCTGAGAGGGACGCTGTTAGGCTCAGCCAATCAGTAGTATATATAATAGGGGGTTTACGACGGGCGGATCATGCGGATCATGCGGATTCGCATAATAAGAGATGTAGTATGTAAATAGTGACGTCATCGCCGTAGACAATAGGGTTAGAGCGTCTGTTCAAGCTTGCCCGAGTCAGTAAAGTATGACGTAGGAGTTAAAAATACGACATACGATAAATTTTGACTGTTTTAGCTGTCTTGACTGTTTTTTTTTCTGCTGTTTTCTGTTGTTAATGAAATAATTGTATTGTAGAATTATATTGCATTGCAGAGTTGGGTAGATATATGCTTTCGTCTTTATAGTGTTCGCTGTCTATTCTTTGTAAAACTTAATCTTCATAAAACATTGTTTCTCTCTCTCTAGAAGACGATTGGTTAAAAGTGGTTTTCGCACCATTCAATTCTATGAATTGGTAGTTTTATGAAGGCCATTCGATCCACAAATTGTGGTGTATTTTAATCGATGATTTCAGTAGGTTAAGTCTACTCTTTATTTATCACTGACTTTCCGGTAGCTTCAAAGTTCAAACTTTTAATTATGCGAACACTGAACCAGAAATTTACATGAAAAATTAGCACCTCGGAAGATTAACAAATATTTACATACAATCATACAATTATTTCATTAACAATAGAAAACAGCAGAAAAAAAAAAACAGTCAAGACAACTAAAACAGTCAAAATTTATAGTATGTCGTATTTTTTTACTCCTACGTCATACTTTACTGAATCGGGCAAGCTTGAACAGACGCTCTAACCCTATTGTCTAAGGCGATGATGTCACTATTTACATATTACATCTCTTTTTATGCGAATCCGCATGATCGGCACGATCCGCATGATCCGCATGATCCGCCCGTCGTAAAACACCCATTATATATACTACTCCTATCTATATATATTTAGTATCCCTGTCTTGAGTAGCAAACTGCGAAAAAATGCAGGGAAATAACGACTTTAATTCTCCGCTGAACACAGCGAAAGATCCAACTAAAGTGTTTTCCGAGCTGACGGCCGTGTAGCCGCGCGAAAAACAAAGCCTCGCTTTGGTTTCAAAGCTGTTATGATCAGCCCGCGAGAGCTCCGCTTTAATGATAATTACAATAATAATAATAATAATAAGTAAAAGATTTTCATGCCGCATCGGTCGTCGCGCGGATAAACAGGGGCCGCGATCCTCAGCGAGGAACCAGGCTGAGATCGAAAAGTATGCTACTCGAACAAACACTACTCAAGATATGGAGGTTCCTCCCGTCGAGGTTAATCCTCAAAGAGGCCCTCCACGTGTAGCCATCAGTTCCGAGACAAGACCCAAGAGGGAAAAATACAAATGGACTCGGGATGAGTACATTGGAGTCATGAAAGCTTACTACACCGGAAAGTTATTGCCGGGGTAAAAATAATACCGCCCAAACTTACGAAATATGGCGCAACGAGAACCAGGATTCCAAACCTGATATCGACGCTAACAACATGGCCAACCAACGTCGGTGTAAGAAACCACTCGTTCTTGGGAATATCTCAGCTAACAAGACATTTTTAGATGCGCCATATTTAATGTGCGATTCACTGAAACAACAATACAAGCAAAATGTTCGAGTACAACTCCAAAATGTTCCGAAATGAACTTAATTGACAAATGTCGCTGACAATCTACACTTACAAGTTTTCGTGTCCTGTATAGCAACGAAATAGTCGACAAGTCTATAAAGTAATCCTCAGAACAACCTTCATTCGAACCGATCATCATAAACTCTGACCATGTGGTCCTTTGCGAAAATTATAAAACTAGCCCGTTTTACACGTCATGAAAAGGGAACGATGTGTCCACAAATAAACTTACGAAATTCACTTCACGAAAAACTCAACGAAATGTCCACAGGCTAACATCCGGTGTTTACATCCTCCCGGCCAAAGACTTCTAAAGTCTTTAAGAGTCAACTGAATTTACTATAATCAAAACATGGTCTCTGATAAATGTCACGAATACTGAGTGTTTGAAGTTCATGTCTTATCCTGGGCAGACATTCGCTTTTCAATGGACGTCACAATCTCCTCTTCCAATAAGCAAAGTTTGCGTACATCTCTGCGGTAGGTTCCACTTGCAGTTCGCACAATGACTTGACGTACCACACCATCGGAGTCCGGAAAGACTTCCTGGACTAATGCTTTGGGCCACTGTCCTCGGGGGGCATTGCCATCCTTCATGATCACCAGGTCTCCGACTCTGAAATTCGGTCTTCGGTTTAGCCACTTCTGCCGCTTCTGCAATGTTGGAAGGTACTCTCTGACCCAACGTCTCCAGAACTCATTAGCGAGGATATGAACATGTTTCCATCTCGCTTGAAACTTGTCAGACTCCTGAAATTTGCCAGGCGCTGAACACGAATTACGACGCAGAAGTAGAATGTGATTGGGTGTTAGAGCATCCAAATCATTGGGGTCACTAGACACACGGGTAAGAGGTCTGTTATTGAGGATCTTCTCAACTTCTATTAGGAAGGTCGTTAGGGTCTCATCGTTGACAAGGTGCTCACCAACCATAGCATGTAGGATCTTCCGCACAAAACGAATTAGCCGCTCCCAAACGCCTCCTTGATGACTGGCTGCCGGAGGATTGAAGTTCCACTGAATGTTTTTCTGTCGAAATTCACTTCCAATTCTATCCTGGTCCCAAATCCTCAATACATTGATTACGTCTACTTCTGCCCCTCTGAAGTTCGTGTCATTGTCACTGTAAATCACTCTGGGTGGACCTCGTCTTGCAACAAATCTTGTGACGGCGTTAATGAAGCTGTCCGTCGATAGATCATTGGCTATTTTCGATGTGGACGGCGCGGTACCTGAGGCAAGTGAAGATACATCCATAGCGTCTATGAAGTTTGGGATTCTTCTTCGTCGATCTGGTAACGGGTCCTGTATGGACGTATAGCGGACCGAAATAATCTACGCCCACGGCAACGAATGGATTGATCAGCTGGTGGCTGTCCGATGATACTCTAACAACTGGAAGAGGTGCCATGATCTGTTCTCCGACTTTAGCATTACGACGTCTACAGTCGTGGCATCTTCTGAGGACACGTCTGACAGAAGAGATGCCACTCACAATCCAGAGGCGCTGTCTGGTTTCCGCTAGTACTTGGTATGGTCCCACATGTCCATTAGCAAAGTGGTAACAGAGGATGATCATTTCTGTGATGCGATGCTTTCCAGGTAATATCATCGGGTGCTTAGCGTCGTATTCAAGTTTCGAACGATTAAGTCTTCCACCAACGCGTAGGAGTCCTTCCTTCACAAATGGCTTCAACTTCGCTAGAGGACCTTTGCTTGACTTCGAATTGCAGAACTCTTCAGGGAAGGCTTGACTCTGAATATTCCTCACAATGCTTCTCTCAGCTTCTTCTAAATCGGCAAATGAAAGGCGTAGAGTGTGATATTCCGACTTAATGGCTGAACCATTTGGTCATGTTCGGCACTGTCTCAGGGTACGACTCGCGCGAATAAGCCAGGCTACCACTCTTCTCAACTTCTACCATGTGGAATACCTCTCGAACAAAGAATTCCAGAAGTCTTCTTCTACAACAGAGGCATTGACAGTGGATTTTTCTCTCTTCACCCCCTCGTCGTGATCTGAGAGTTCTAGGTGGAGATCAGCAGGTTGTTCCGGCCACTCATCCGAATCTTTCCACAGGAAATGCGGTCCGTGTATCCAGATCTCTAATTTTTCGGCCTCGGAGGCCTTCAAGCCCCTTGAAGCATAGTCAGCAGGGTTGACTTCTGACCTTATGTGGCGCCACTGCGACGGCTTTGATCCTTCGGTTTTGTACTTCTCTACGACACTGGCATATTGATCATGAAACTTAGAATTCTTCTCCATCTTCCTCTTTAAGCAGTTTAGTCTTTTCTTGGCCGTTGGAAGACTATCTGGGAAGTGTACAGAACTGTCCCGGAAAGGAAGTTTGATTTGATAGTGCCCATTTACAAGTACCGCAGATTTGTCCATGATATGCTTCGCTCTTTGGTCTTCAACTGAAAGGCTTTGTTCGATGTCAGTTAGTGTGTCACCAAATTCAGTATTGTATATGCGTTCCAACTGCATACTTAAAGTTTCTTCATGCTCACTTCTAATAAAATTAACATAGACACCGTCTCTGCTGGGTTCACCCATCGGACCATATACTGTCCATCCCAGGGGTGTATTTACGGCGTAAGGCTGGCCTCTGGTTCCTCTCCTAATCTCTGAATTGTTGTCAATAATATCTGCGCGGTCGCTTCCAATAAGGATGGAGACCTTGTGTTCGTCTATTTCAGGAAGACTGATGCCATCAAGATGTGGCCACTTCCTCAATTCTTTGTTGTTAGCAAAGTGTCTCTCTCCAATAGGCAGGCTTTCAGTCGTTAAAACATGATCAAGAGTGAACCTTGTCTTTCCAACCAGCGCTTCTATATTCAGGCAAGCTCGGCGACCACATTCGTTTGCTTTATGATTTACAGTTGTGAGCGTGTAGTCAGTAGGTTCACCTTCCAGGCCTAATTCATCTACGAGACTTCTTAAACATAGCGTCGAGTCTGAACCACTGTCCAGGAACGCATAGGTTGTAAGCTGCTTATCGTCACCAGATCCACTAACTTTCACAGGGACAACCTTGAAGCAGACCCTTGCTCGACTGGCTCTAGCTGCTTCAACTGGAACAGATTTTCCGGATGTTGCAAAAGTGGATGGCACAGTAACTGACTCAGTAGTTGGGGAGGTGCTAGATTCAATGGGTACTATGGCTGTTCCACCAACGGAGTTCTGATCTGTGTGTGGTTGCGGATGAGGTATAGGCGGAGCTTGCTTTCCAATTTCTTGCTGTGATACAAGTGGGATGAATATATCTCCTTTCACATTCAATGGAGTCTCCTGTAGTGGCGACTTCTCCTTGGAGGTAAATGGGTTCAGTAGAGGAACAAAGGCGTCTGTTGCATCAGCCGATTGAGGTGACACCTTAGGAGTACCTGCGTTGACCTCAGGCATTGCAATCCCTTGAACGTCAAACAGGTCATTTTCACTCTTCAATTCTTCTTCCTCCATCATAAGATCCACTGCAGCTTTCCTCATTTCCATTTCCAGTTCTATCCTTTCTATTTTCCTAGACCACTCTGCTTTCTTTTTCAGCAGTTGCTCTTTGATTTCTATCTCTTTTCTCTTAAACTCGGCTTCTTCTTCCTCAAGAATGCGTTGAAGATTTTGTTTCTCCTCCAGAGCTTCCATTTTCAATTTCGCTTCCTCCAATAATCTCTTCTCTTCTCTCGCCACACTCGCACTGGACTTTGAACTCTTGGCGGTCCTCGAAGACTTAACGGATTTACCGTCCGATTTGAGGAGCGTTCCTTTCGATTTCCATTTGCTAACTTCCACGTCGAAGCGAAACTTGGCATCCTTTTCCCTTTCGTAACTTTCCACGGCCGAAGCTTTCTCCTTTTCGTCGTCCTCAAATCCTAAATACGCTTCGTGGGAATCAACGAACTTTTGAAACGCTGTTTCGAGGCTGTTTAAACACGTGATTAATTCTTCATCTTCCGTACCTTTCGCCATTAACAAGCGTATTCGCTGCATTCTCTTCGTCACGTCTCCTAAATGGCCGGCTCTCCTTCGTTTTAAATCGACAGCCTTTTCGACTCGAACCTCAGGCTCACTCAAGTATCTACTCGGCACCTTTCGTTTTGTTCCTTCGACGAATCCAAAGGCTGTGTTTTGCATCGGTGCTTCGCTCGCGCGAGTTTCCTCGGTCAACGTCGTAATTTCTTCGATGAGCGACATCCTTCTCGCTCCTGTCGACATCTCACAATCCATAAATTCAACGAAAACTTTGAATGATGTAAGAACCCACTCGTTCTTGGGAATATCTCAGCTAACAAGACATCTTTAGATGCGCCATATTTAATGTGCGATTCACTGAAACAACAATACAAGCAAAATGTTCGAGTACAACTCCAAAATGTTTCGAAATGAACTTAATTGACAAATGTCGCTGACAATCTATACTTACAAGTTTTCGTGTCCTGTATAGCAACGAAATAGTCGACAAGTCTATAAAGTAATCCTCAGAACAACCTTCATTCGAACCGATCATCATAAACTCTGACCATGTGGTCCTTTGCGAAAATTATAAAACTAGCCCGTTTTACACGTCATGAAAAGGGAACGATGTGTCCACAAATAAACTTACGAAATTCACTTCACGAAAAACTCAACGAAATGTCCACAGGCTAACATCCGGTGTTTACAGTCGGTATATAGAAATACAACGAAAGCTCAGTCCAACAGAGCTCCAAGAAATCCAAGATAGGGTTAGGCGGGCAAACAATGTCCACGCCCAGCCGAACCCTCCCAAGAACCACCACAACCTCCACCAAACCCGGAATCCCTACCGGAAGACGGGAACGAGCAGGAAAGCGGGGCAGCCCAGCAGGCCCCAGAGGATGAGAAAATTGCAGAACTGGAAAACCTCATTAGGCAAAAATGGCAAACTACTAAAGTGTTGGCCATGAAGAACAGAAAACCAAACACAAAAGTCAAAACCAACAGACATGTGGCAGAAACCCTGAAACAGGCTAACCTTGCGCTAATCAACAACATACAAGGGCAACATCTCAACATCACCGAGATCAATATCTTACTTTACGCAACAGCATGGGCAATCACTGACATGCTACACCTAACACCTAAAAAGCGTAAAGGTCTCAAACCCAAGAAAACATGGAAGGACAAAATTGAACTGGAAATAAAAAAAGCTCAGAGCAAACATCTCCATCATCGAAGAATTACAAAAGGGTTCCAATGTAAGAAATTCCAAAGCTGTCAAAATCAAGAAAAAATTTGGCATAAAAAAAAAACCAAGTCGACATGATGGCCAATACAAAAGAGTCTCTGAAGCAAAAATTCCAGGTCAAAGCACAGAGACTCAGGCGATACACCAAAAGGGCCAACTTCTTCTGGCAAAACAATACGTTCAAGGACAACGCCAAAAAGCTATATAGAGAAATGGGGAAGAAACCATCAATATTCAGAAACCTCCCTCACTTGAAAAGGTCGAGACATTTTGGAGAAAAATATGGGAAAACAACAAGACCCATAACGTTAATGCCCACTGGATCCAAAACCAAGCCAAGGAAAACCAGCATGTACCTACTCAGAAATGGTCAGATGTCACCACAGAAGAGACAACCAAAGCCATCCGCAAGACAAGCAACTGGAAAGCCCCAGGATGCGACGGAGTGGCTAACTTCTGGCTCAAACATCTGACAAGCTTACACCCCAAATTAGCCAACGCCTACAACACCATCCTCAAGCACCCAGAACGGACCCCAGAGTGGCTAACTGAGGGTGTGACTTTCCTGCTACCAAAGACCGAGGACACAGAGAACCCTAAAAACTACAGGCCTATCACATGCCTACCAACTGTGTACAAGGTCTTGACCTCCATCATTACAGAAAGTACCTACACCTTTCTCGAAAGCAAAAACCTACTTCCCAAAGAGCAAAAAGGATGCCGCCGCAGAAGGTATGGCTGCAAAGATCAGCTTCTCATCAACAAAACCATCCTTGAGGAGGTGAGATCCAAGCACCGTAACCTCTCCATGGCCTGGATCGACTACAGAAAGGCCTTTGATAGTTACAACTGGAGCTTTCCTACAAGACCGCCACCATCGGTCTCGACAAATACCTCCAGGAGACGCAGGACGCCCTCCTTCACTTTGTTAAAGACCACGACAACAGGAAATCCTTGTACTCCATCAGCAAACAGTCATTGAAGTTCGGTCGGGAACCGGAAGTGCCTGCAATACCAACTGCAGAGGATGAGGTGAACACCACCTCCCCCCGCAGAACAAAGGCCAAGGCCAAACACCAGGGTCACCAAAAACTCAGGTCCAAGTGGAAATCAAAAGCGCTCCACGGCAAATGCCTCGCAGCGGATGATTCAGGCTGACGTGGACCAATACAAGACCAACAAATAGCTACGAGCAGCTGGCCTGAAGGCAGAAACCGAGGGCTTCATCATAGCAGCCCAAGATCAAAGCCTCCCTACACGCTGGTGTCAACACAACATCCTCAAGAAGCTTGATGTTGTCCCAAAATGCAGGCTGTGTGGTCGTTTCGACGAGACTATCGACCACCTGGTCTCTGGCTGCCCTGAACTGGCTAAAAATGACTATATCCACCGCCATAACAAGGCAGCTGAACAGATACACTGAAAGAGCTGCAAAGAGTTCGGCATTGAGGTGAAGGAGCGATGGTATGAGCATGGACCCAAGACTGTCACCTAGAAGGACAGTGTCACCATCCTGTGGGACATGCCCATCCACACTGATAGGACCATCGCAGCTAATAGGCCAGACATTGTGCTAAAGAACAAGAAAGACAACACCTGTCTTCTGATTGACATGACTGTACTCCTCGACATCAACACCTCAGTCAAAACCACGGAAAACCTCAACAAGTACAAAGATCTGGAAATCGAGGTTGAGCGAATGTGGGGGCTCAAAACAACAACAGTCCTGGTGGTTATGGGAGCCCTTGGCACCATCTAGAAGGGCATGGAAAACTACACCAACAAGAACCCTGGCAACATCAACATACATGAACTCCAGAAAATAACTATCCTTTCTAAAGCGCACCTTCTCAGGCGGGTCCTCTCCATCAAGTAGAAATCCTCTTTGCATCCCAAAGTCCATGGTTTGGACTCGGAGGTTGAGAGAGAAAAATCAATTGCAATTACAGTACTGTACCATAATAACAATAATAGCGGAGCACTTGCCAGAACCTGTGCCCGTCATTTTTCATGGTCTTGGCTAGCGGAATGTTTCGCGGGCGCGCGAGTGCCCTCCGTCCGCCGTCGCACAGGACCGGACTACTGTACTACTGCAGCTCCGCCGTCGCGCAGGACTAGCTCGCGGGCGCGTATGACGTCGCAAAACATGCGCGTACCACGTCATGTTGAAACCAAAGCGAGGCTTTGTTCTTCGCGCGGTTACACGGCTGAATGTCACGTCAGCTAGAAAAACACTTTGATGTTTTGCTGTGAATTTACTAAGCGGAGAAAGTCGTTTAAATAAAAGGCGTTATTTTCCTGAATATTTCGCGGTTTGCTACTCATGACAAGGATACTAATTAAGGGATACTTAGAAGCCGCTTTAGTGGAAAAAGACGAGCTTTCAGGGATAAAATCTTGCTTCGAGGAACTTCATGTATTACGTTTTTATCAAATGCGGGAGATGTTTGTTTTCTACGGATTTCAGAACCAGAAGCGGAGATTTGAATTTCCAAGCAAGCGAGGGACTTAAAGGTAAAACAGATTACAGTTTTCGATGAGAATTTATGTTGATATCAATCTGAGTGACTTTTTATTGGTGTTATTGTTAGTTTTGGAGAATTGATTTTTAAAACGTGCTTAAATTCAGTTGTATCGATCCAGGTGATCGATCTCTTGAAATTCATCGAAGAAAGCTTGAACTCGATGAGCTATAATTAAATGGTACGCGTTTTGCTTTTAAACGTAAACTAATGGAGATTTGAATAATAATAATTTTTTCGAAAGAAGATTGTGTTGTCCATTTTTATGTGTTTGTTCATTCATAAGATAGTTTGAAAAGCGATTTTATGTAAACAAAACAAGACTTTGATTTTATAGTACAGTTCTATCTTCACTCGCATCGTCTTATGCAAATATGTTTGTGTATTTTTGCAATTTTTGATTTTCAAATCAGTTTCTCGGGCAATTTTTGACAAACAAAAACTGTATTTTATTTGGAAACTAGTGGTACTAGTTATTCTAGACAGAGAAAAGTTGTTTTTGTGAACTTTTGTACGGTCTATAAAAATGTACTGTGCAGACGGTCGCGTAATACTGTTTTTGAGAATTGTTAAAATTGAACAATCTTAATTCTTGTGCTTCCAACCTTTCACCTTAGTTAAGTTTCACCTTAGTTAAGTTTCACCTTAGTTAAGCTTGTTCAAAGTGCGACGCTGTTAGGCTTGGGCTATCTATATATATATATATATATATATATATATATATATATTAATAATAATAAAAGCATCGCGAAAAAAATCTTGACACGTGACACGAACTTGACCCGGGCTCGAAGTTGACTCCTGAAATGAACGCATCTTCACAAGTCAGGGCCGGTGACATGATTGTATTTGCTTCAAGTTCTGATTGCTTCAAGATCTGGATTGTCTGCGCCTGTTGTGATTGGCCACACTAATTTCTTTGGTTTTGGTTTTACGACACTCGATTGAAAACTGCTTTATTATATGATCACTAAACACATGCACTTACTCAGGGGTCTTCACAGAATGATCCACTCGTGTCCAGCTGAGTAAACAATAACATGTAAAAAACTGTTGGTTATTTATTGACTAATTTTATAATGACTATAAGTCACTTTTAATAACATCATTTGGATTTAACTTTATGCACCGCTGTATTTGATTAAGATTCATAATTAAAATTTATTAATTATAGTTATAATTAATCACATTATAATTCTGGTTGCGAACAGAACTTTGAGCGCGATGCTCAACGAGTTTGCGAAACAAGAAAGGTCTCTGAAGAGTTCCTTGGCAGAAACGAAACGTTCGTCAGGTTAGCCACTAATCAAAATTGTTCTGAAAATATTCTCAACACTTCCATTGCAACAACAATATAATTATAATATAATTAAAATATAAGTATTAACAATTAATTGTAATTAATACAAAATTTAAACATGAGCAATCAAATACACCAATGCATAATATAATAAAATAAAAAAGTGTTAAAAAATTATGCAGCCATTCTAAAATTCACCCAGTACAATCAAGTAGAAAAGGAAAAGAAAAGTTCTATGAACAATTAAACATAACACAGGATTAAAAACATGCCAATCACAAGCTTTAAATTAATCCAGTTTGGTTGTAATATTTAGGCACTGGAAGCCTGCTAAAAGGAATTGCACAAAATCCCACAAAATCATGTAAATGTTATTAAGGATTTCCAGTGCAAACGTAGCGGCTCGTGCAATTTGAGCTTCTCGAAAAACTCGCTTGTGAAAATAAATCACAAATTGAACTCCAAACCGTATAATTACCATAGCTGATTATAATTTGTGTTTAAAATTAACTCTCGCACTTTTGGTTCCATGACAAAAAGTTGCATAGACGACGATGATGATGATGATGATGATAAAATTAATTCTCAAACTCACTAATTATTCGAAAGGTTATTAGCCAATCGGAGTATTCCATTTCGGTCAGGTGCATGTATCTTGATACCCAACGAAAATACAGATCAAGACATCACCGATTAGTTCAAAAACTGATCAAGACACTGATCAAGACACTTGAATTTTAATTAGCAACTTGAAAAATTTACAATAATACAGAAAATTATCAATTAGCGTCTTCATCTCTGTATCTACAGCATGTCAAAAGATCCCAAACCTAATGATGCAAACAAGAAGAGCATGTTACTTGAATACTAATTTAAAATATTTCCTAAAGAAATAATACCAAATAAGCAAACAAAACCTTGTTTAATTTCCCATACCTTTTATCCTGAGCATCAAGTGGGTTCAATGCCTCGACGCCATTTTTGTTTTCCAAATGACGCTTCAGACCACATACTATCCCGTACACAGTTCAGGGTGGATACCTTTCACCCAACTCTTCAGCTACTTCCATGACAAACTTCATGAGCCAGTCATTAAGAGATACGGCGGCAAAAATGACTCGCTCCGCCATCCTTGATAAACAAAATTAACCTGTTCCTTTACATAATGCTGTAGCTGTTGTTCTATATACTAAGCAATGTATAGAGACCAGGATGGAGAATTCGTAGGTTAAGATCAGGACTTAGGTATTCATGACAAGTTAACCCCTTTAAAAATCTCAAAATGAAAATTAATTTGTAAATGTACATTCTCCTTACTGGTGTCAATGCAGTTCACATAGTCATATAACTACGGTGAATTTGTATTCAATTTCCACAGACAACTCATGTTAAAGGTGATCAGGTTCTTAATTTGCATAATCTATGTACTTGTTGTACACTGATATGGTGAGGAGACTTGAGATACTGATCACCATTCCAATAATAAATGTGAAGCAGTAATGTTGATGTTCCATGTCATTTAATCTTATATCAAAGTTCCTTAGTGACCTTAGCGAGAATATCAATAATCATCAATTTACCGCATGTACTAAGACAATAGTTTCCAGTGTTTGAGTACTAATTTTTTATATTGAAAAAATATCGTCTTATGATCTGCCTGTCAGTTATTTAGCTACTTAAAACCTTTTTTTTTTGCAAAAGGTAGATTAAAGAATAATAGGTAACTCCTGCTGTCTTGATTAAATTGTCTTTTTGAAGCTTGTGAGTGCTATCTCCTAAAATTAACCTGTTCCCCTTACATACTTCTGTAGCTGTTGTTCTATGTACTGTGTATCAAATAATTGCTAATCCAATTCACTATTCGCTTGAATGGTTGGTTGAGATTGCAGGAGTTAATACTATATTTTGGATACCGGTCATGAGAATTACGAAATTGATTACAAAAGTTAAACATGAATATTCAAGATGAAGCAGCATTTTCTTCGCAAATATCATAAGCAATGTACAGAGACCAGGATGGAGAATTCGTAGGTTAAGACCAGGACTTAGGCCTTCATGACAAGTTAACCCCTTTAAAAATCTCAAAATCAAAATTAATTTGTAGATGTACATTCTCCTTACTGGTGTCAATACAGTTCACATAGTCATATAACTACAGTGAATTTGTATTCAATTTCCACAGACATCTAATGTTAAAGGTGATCAGGTTCTCAATTTGCATAATCTATGTACTTGGTCGTATACTGATATTGTGAGGAGATTTGAGATACTGATCACCATTCCAATAATAAATGTGAAGCAGTAATGTTGATGTGTCATGCATTCAATAATGTATACACTTGCTAACAGAAAATTGTTTTTTTCCTTACAAAATCAAAATTGTAGACAGAAATTCTCCTTACTAAACCATTTGAATATTATTTATTATTGAATTATTTTGCAACGAATGTCTTAAACTCAAGATAGCGTTTGCAAAGTATATTTTGCTCACTGCTCATTCACAAATAATGCTACATTATGCAAATGTTGTATATTTGTGAAATAATTTTCACCTTTGATCATACTTGAAAGAGAAATTACATGTTGACACCATGGATACATTTTGTAGAACTAAGCTTATATATCTGTGCTGGAAAGAGTTTTGGCTTCCATCAGATCAGACCAGTTTTCTTGCATCTTTCCATGTCATTAAATGTTATATCAAAGTTCCTTAGTGACCTTAGCGAGAATATCAATAATGATCAATTTACAGCATGTACTAAGACAATAGTTTCCAGTGTTTGAGTAATATTTTTTTTATATTGAAAAATATCCTCTTATGATGTGCCTGTCAGTGGTTCAGCTACTTGAATTTTTTTTTTTTTTGCAAAAGGTAGATTAAAGAATAATTTATGGAGGGTTGTATATAAGCTTAAGCTTACTTGCCTTTAAATGTAGGTTGTTTCAATTGAAGAGCATTAAAGAGCGGATTAAAGTGCGGTGATTTGAGCTAGATTTCTTAATCGTACTTCTTCTTTGAGCCTAGCCTTTCTTTTGAGCCTAGCCTTTCCTTTGCTCTCGTTGCGTCTATAAACAGAATCATTTTGTCTAACACTTCCAGTCGGTGTCGCCTCTTCTGATTGGTTTGGATTTCCAGTCAATTGTTCAATCCAGCGTTGTTGTATTTGCTGTTCTTTCTCATTTGCATCAGAAATTTGTCGTGTTTCACCGAGAGTAAACACTTTTTCACGACGATGAGTAAGGGTAAACCGTCAGCCCGGCCGCCGCCATGAATAAACATGATAAACATGAGCGCGCGCCATTGTCAGCGGTCGCGATTGTTGTTGCCAGGCAACTGCACGACATCTTCAGTATATATATATATATATATATATATATATATATATATATATATATATATATATATATATATATATATATATATATATATATATATATATATATATATTTCGCTCGATTTGGCGCGGCTCAGCTCCCGAGACCCGAGCACCCGAGCGGCCTTCGGCCGCCAAATTTATTAACCTCGCTTCGCGAGGAACTATGCGTGTCATCAAAGAGTCTTGATGTCATCTCCGTTCCTCTTTCAAATATAATTCATCTTCGTTAACTAAAGGTATTTTCCCTGATAAACTAAAAGTGGCTAAGCTCATTCCTGTCTTCAAGTCTGAGGAATCTGATCTTTTCACAAATTATAGACCTATTTCACTATTACCAAATGTTTCTAAATTCTTTGAAAAGATAATGCACAATCGAATATCTTCCCAAGCAGAACGTCTCGGGATGTTGTATAAATTCCAGTTTGGTTTTAGAGCTAAGCATTCTACATCTTTATCACTGATTCACCTTATCAACAAGATTGCTTCGGCTATTGATCAGGGCCAAAGTAGTGCCGGTGTTTTCCTAGATCTGTCAAAAGCGTTTGATACCTTGGATCATGATATTCTATTTTCTAAATTAGAACATTATGGTATTCGCGGCTTAGCTCTTGAATGGATTAGAAGCTACTTGCTCCTCGACACAGCAAATCAAATGTGGTGTTCCACAAGGCTCTATTTTAGGCCCCCTCTTCTTTATTCTCTATATTAAAGATATTCCAAACGTTCGCACGCAAACGGAAGCATTACTTTTTGCAGATTACACAAGCATTTATTTTTCACATTCAGATATAAAACAGGTACAGTTAGTTATGAATAAGGAGCTCAGTATCATTGCTGCTTGGATGAAGGCAAATATACTGTCAGTCAATATTAATAAGACTGTCAGTCAATATTAATAAGACCAATTACATAATATAAAATAGCAAAATCTGTCGGAATAATTTATAGGTCTCGTTATATTTTGTCTACCGGCACTAAATTATCCTTATAGTATACCCTTATTTATCCTTATCTAATCTACTGTAACATAGCATGGTCACCTACGTGTGTTACTGATTTGAACAGAATTTGAACAGAAACGTGCTGTCCGTGCCTTACCTAACTCTGAATATCGTGCTCACTCCGCCCCGTTATTTGCCAAACTCAAAATTTTAGATATGTTTAGTGTCACTTCGTTTCATATCGCTAAATTTATGTTTTTCTATCACCATCTTTTATTACCTTTTACTTTTTAAAGTTTATTTTTAATTGGTGACCTGGTTCATACACATGCCACCAAATCAGCAATAAATTACAGATCACACTTCTGTCGCACAAACACTAAACAGTTTACTATTTTATACTTGGGTCCAAAAATTTGGAATTATCTTCCAGTATCTGTCTCAAACTCCTCCACTCTTGCCACTTTTAAAAAGCGATTACTTGATTTTCTTTTTTATCTCGTTAATGCGCATGCGAATTAAGCGAGATTCGGAATTGAGTACGAAAAAGGGACAAAAGTTGTTAACAAAATTTTGTGGACTTTTGTCCGGGGGGGGGTTCTTCTTCCTTCTTTATAGAAGCTATATTAGGGCATCGAGGAAATGGTTGGTTAAACCGGTTAGGATTTCAAGAAGGGCGTCACATACTGCCACTAAAATTTTTGGGGAGCACCCCCGGACCTATTGTTAATTTCCCTAGGGTATTGGGATGTCATATCTCACATTACGTTACCGCAAAGGTATTAGTCCTTCTTAAATTTCGATATCTCGTAAAAAGGGTAAAAATAGGTCAAATGCGTTTTCTTGGGAAACGTAGTTTGAGAATTTCACGGTGTATTTTACTAATGGAGACGTTTTAAGAAAGTTAAATGGGACAGGAAAGTTTGTGTTTTAATATGAGCGTATGGCAGAGCAAAATAGCATGAACTTTGCGTTTTTTTCTATTCATTGCTATTACGGTTTGATTGTGCAATAGTATGGGAAAGACGTCATAGTTTTGTTGATTTAGCTACCGTGCACAAGGAAATTTTGCGGATTGTCCGACTGAATTTGTTTTGCGGGAGGAAATTTTTGCGGATTGCGGAGACAGCTAAAATTTCTGCTGGAAGGAAATGTTTGCGGATTTCTGGTCAAGGGCCGAGTATAAATAAAATCCAAGGCATCGGTATTGAACTGCAATTTTACTTCCTGACCGGAGCTTTGTATAATTCCCATAGTTATGGTTGCTGTTCTGGCGCCAATATGAACATAAACAACGAAAAAACTGGTGAGTGAATTATTGTACGTTGTTGTAAAAACGTAACAGTATTATGATAACACTCTCTGGTTCTTTTGAGGACATGTCCGGAGTTGAATCGGGAATACAAATGACTGTTGTGTCGGTCGCCTCGGAGTTATCAGAGTTCACTGTTATATGAGAGTTATGAGTTATGAGAGTTCACTGTTAAAAAGTTCCTATGGATCAATTCAGTTTGGTTTACTCCGCATTCAGTTGTGAAAGGTTTTGCTTAGTATGAAATTCGCTTTTATTATAAGCTTTTGTGCTATTCATCGAAATTTAATCTTCTAAAAGTCAACAGGGTTTTGTTTTTGACAATCTAACTTAATTGTTTTAACCTCTTTGAAAAGCATTCAATTACTGTACCAGGTCGTGCTTTCATTCATACTAAAATGTACTACCTTCTGAACAATAGTTTATCTTGAGTTAATTTATTGTTCTTAATTAGGTTCGTTCCACTATTCAAGTTGATACCTTGTTAGTAAATTTATCATGTCTAGCCGATTTTTCACGTATCAAGCTGTACACACAATAGTTGTTATTACTGTTCTAAATTAGTCTCGTCCGGCACTCACGGCGTTTTTTCAGTTTTATTTAACTAATCAACGACTTGGCAAGTAATGGTGTCATTTTGTTTTTTCAGTATGAATAGTTTAGCTGACTCATCGAAGTTAAATTTAGTAGCTTTTGTTGTAGGTGAATAACTCGATAATGGTACATCGCTAGTACGTGCCGTACAAGTTATTTGCCGACCTTGCAAATCTATTGATACGACACCATTATGTGCTTAAAAAGCCGCTTGCTGACTTGGCTTTTCTGCTACTTTTTTGTTTTAGGGTTTTCAAATGTAGATTACTTTTAAAAATAGTTTTATGAACAATGGACACTTGGGTTAAAAATACATTTTGAAATTTACTTTTGCTGAGTTCAAAGAATTTCGCTTGACACTTTCATTATGTTCCTTTGTGTTGAACACTTGTACCTTACGTATATAAGAACCTAGTTTGCAATTGTTAGTTGGATTACATCGTTTGATTACATCGTTGGATTACATCGTAAAGTCACAAGTCAGGAATAAACGTTGTTGGAACCGCAAGTCAGCCGGGTTTCTTGATCGCCTTTCTGTTGCGTACCAGTTCGTGGTTTGATCCCGTACCTACCGAGAGAGACGGATCTCCTTTGCAAACGAGTTGCCCATTTGAGTTAGTTTTCCCCCGTTATCAAGCGCCGATTCCCCTAAAGGCTTTCCTTAGTCCGACACCGGCAAAACCTTCCGTCACACCGGATCAGAAAAAGGTTTTTAAAAATACTGCGGTCAGGAATCCCGCATGTTTGAGTACTTTAGTACAAATTTTATAATCTGTGTTCAACAGAGAAATTGGTTGCAAGTTTTTCAAGTATAACTTGTCGTTCTTCTTGTAAAGCAGGCGGATAATTCCTTGACGTTGTGTGTCAGAGATTGATCCGTGTTTAAAAGAGTAATTTAGTAAATCGTGACTTAATAGACCCAAGCGGGGCGAGCGAAGCATTTCGCGCGAAGCGCGACACGAGGGCGAAGCGCGAGAGAGACGAGGGGAGGAAAAAAAATAAGCGCCTGTACACAGTCCATTGTTCTGGCTCTCCCACCAATATTAACTGACCGCAGTGATTTGGAAATAACCAATCAAAACGCGATCTATATCGCAAGTTATGGAGATTTGAGAGTAGATAAGGTAATATGTGGTGTAGGAGAAGTAAATTCGGATGTGCGTAGGCTAATAAATTGATTAAAAGGTTGTTTGTGTAAAGGGTATTCGTTTATAGTGATGTGGGAGGAAAGCGTGAAGAGTGAATTGTCTTGTGATCGTTTAAAGAGGTTTTAAAAGACACTGACCTATTTCTATAGTAAGTGAAGGAAAAAACGGCAAACTGATCCTTACGGCAGAAAAACAGAAGCAGAAGCAGAAGCAAATAAAATAAAATAAAAGAAGAATATAATAATGCCCAATATTTCGCTTTGCAAAGCAAAACTTCTTCAGGGGCTAGCACTATAAATGATTACAACTGTAAAACCGTTATACAAGTGGTTTTAAAAAACTAAAGAATAATAAAAACAATGAATATGATTGGTGAAGGGTTTGACGGGTGATAAACTAAACTGACTAGTGATGAGAAAGTTAATGAAGTTCGTCGCATCTGTTGATTCCAAGTGGTTCTAACGTCTTTGCTTTGTCTATAAGAAATGCTTCACGCGCTTTTCGTAGCTGGTATTAATAGATTAAAAAGGACATAGCGAGAATCCGGCCTGAAGTGATTTTTACGGCCTGTATTGAATGAGACAAATACGCCTAAAACGAGCCATTCTTCTCGGTCTTGTCTCTGGCGATAATCTAGCCTGCATAACGGGCGTTATTGGGGGCGCTCAAGCGGGTTTTGGGGCGTGAGCGCGTAGCGCGAGACACGAGCGCGAAGCGCGAGAACAAAGATGTCTCGATTCTGCAGTGAAGAGAGTTTCTACACTAGATAGAGCAGCCTAAATTAGTGGAAATCTTTCTGCTTTGTAATACATGCAGAATTTGGGAAAGTATTCCCTCAATTTTGTTGGATCATATTGATCATTTGCAATCTGATATTTCAACGAATTATGCTGATGGGACCGTTTCCAATAACCAAGGGTAGACTGCCGTTGGGATCTCTAGTCTGTTGAGAAAAAAGGATGGTTTATGTGATAACATAACGCCCCGAAGAGTGAGAAGAGAGAATTTGAGGTGAGCAATTACATTATACATGAAACATTAATGAAACGTTAGATAACTTGTAATGCATTTGTTAAAGATGTTATGGCTTACATGTTATAAGCTTATTTAGTATTTTGTGAAAGAAGGGGTGCGTGACTCAGACAAAGTTTGCTGTCAGCTCAAAGGCTTTGTATGAGCGTGACCCGGCGCGAGGGGGGGGGGGGGGGGGGTGGGGTAGTCCCTTATATGACCTATACGGGGACGTGCCGCTGGACAGGGTATGGTTTTTGGCATTTTTGTCCTGAACAGGGTATATAATAGAACGCGAGTCTGTCCTAAACAGGGTATGGTTCCAGTTAACGTAGCGCTTGTGGTGACTTCCCTTGTCGTGATTAGCATATTCATGCGAAGGTGAAGTCGTTTTCGTTTCAGATCCGTCTACCTTTTTTTAAAGCTCAGATTAATAACCACGCACGAGTCGTGTCCTAGACAGGGTCCTAAAATAGAGGGTGTTGTTCTACACAAGGTAGGTATTTTCGTTTCTATTTTGTCCTAAACAGGGTCAGGGTCTCAGACCCTCAGCGGCACCCCTATACCCAAATATTGGTGATGATGATTTGAACGTTTTTTGCGCTTCAAATACAATAAATACAAGGCAATGTCACATTAGGAAGTGAAAAACTGATTCAAGAAATGTAAATTTTGACTTAAAATTCAACAAATTATGTGACGAGGCTGCACGGTGAAATCCGATCATCGGACTTCCAATCTATTAGCCCTTCAGCGATAAGAAAACATTTCATGACTTGTGGTCTTGTGCCCAGAGGCAAAGAGAAAATTTTTTTTTTGTATCCTTCTTATATGACTAAGATGTTTGCATCGCTAGCTTGAAAAGAGATGCGTAAATTGGTTCCAAATGATCTGTATTATCCCAAATTAACTGCCGTGTACCCAAATTTTAACTTTATACTAATTAGCAGTAGCTAAAAAAATCGGCCGGGGGGGTCTCCCATATATAAGCTATACGGGTATGTGCCGCTGGATGGGGTCGGGTTTTTGACCTTCTGGGCCTGAGATGGGGTCTTAGTTTTGCCCACTAAGTCTGAGATGGGGTATACTTTTCCGTTCAATTTTCGAATTAAGTATTTTGTCATTATTTTTTTCCGGTACATTTTTCATCTGGAACCGTGCCTGTAGAAGTCGATTCAATGAGCGTGTATGGGTTTGACGCCTAATTCTGTCAACCCTTTTTTTTTTATAAAGAGCCTTTTACCAAATTTAACCGTATGGTCTGAGATGGGGTAGCAAAAATAGAAATTTTAGGTCTGAGATGGGGTAGAGGTTCTTAGGTCCTAGCGAAACTCAGCGAAACACCCTACCACCGACGCCCGGGGGGGGACTCCCATATGAAAGGGGCGGGGATGCCCGTCGGAAATTTTGAATTAAACCCCTAAAGGAGACCAATCTGGGTGTGGCTCAAACTTTTGTTGACCCCTAAAAGAGACTATTTTAAAACACAGACAAATGTATTATATTAATGTTCCTTCGCGTGCAACCCTAAACGAGACTTTGACGGCAAAATATAATGGCGTTTTGCCCAGAACACCCTAAGCGAGACCAAAATCTGAAATTTACACCCCTAAGCGAGACGACGAGCATCCCCGCCCCTTTCATATGGGAGTCCCCCCCGGGTTTCGACGGTGATCGGGAGACTAAAATTGATGGTTTTTTAGAGGCGCGCTACGTAGAAACATCCATTATGTTGCGTCAGTTTTTTCACATGGTTTGGCCATGTTCTCGCTGGCAGATAGTTTTGCAACAGTGGCATGATTTTCTGAACTGTTTTGTTCATTGTGTATGGCATAAGCTGTACACGTGGACAGGGTCATATCCGGAGTTTAAAACCAAGTGGACATTTTTGAAAGTGCTCACTCAGTCAGGTTAGTTACTCGAACTTGTTGCTACACTGTGCTGACGATCCGCAATAACGGCGAAATACCTATCCGCAGTTGCATTTAAACTTTCGGTTTAGTCTCAATCATGCCATTGTTGCGTTACTTTTTCAACGCAGTTGTCAGCCCTTGCTTCTTATAGTACGGTCGAAAGGGTCGAGACGGCCTGAATTCGTCTCTTACTTGTAGCAGGGCGAAAAAAAAAGAATTTGAAAAAAAAAAGGATTCTGTATTTCAAACATGTGTACCAAAGCCTTTTGGCCAGCAAAAAATAAAGGAAAACTATTTTTGGTCGCGAAATCGAGCGGACCGCTTTTAGCGGGACTGCCACTTAACGCTAACAGACGTACCACTTATCGAAAAACGGAAAACAGAGATATTTCAGCCGATCCACATCTGAATAAATTACAAGAAAAATATTAAACATCAAACAACATTTAACAGACCGGGCCCTATGGAATATATGAATGATCGATGTTTTAAAATATATTAAAGTGAAGTCGCTTAGAGAGTAACAACTGGACATCTCGTGAAAAGTTGCTTAAAGTTAAGGCAGGAAAGCGAGTCGGCAATTAATTTTAGCCAATGAGAAGCCAGTTGTGGTCATTTATCCGACAAGGCTGCCAAATCGGAGATAAAGCACGCGTTCTATTTTCATGCCTTTCTCGTCGCATATTTGCGTCTTGTTGTACTAGATGTGGTCGATTAGCGAGTGACAACCGAAAATTTCGTGAAGAGAGTTGCTTTTCAACTCGCTTAAAGTTATTAAAGCGAGTCAGCTCAATAGGCCATTTGCACGATGACGTCATATGACTACAACTACCAGAATCCTTCAGTTTTTTGTTTTGTAATGCAAATTAGGGCTATTGTTATTTAAACTGCACTGGGATTACAAAATTTAAATAAGAAAGGAAAAACGAAATGAATTCTGGTAGTTGTAGTTAAATGACGCCATCGTGCAAATGGCCTATTCAATTGAACTCTCGTTAAATTTAAGGCACGAAAGCAGTAGCTTAAGCGATTTGGCAATTAATTTTAGCCAATGAGAAGCCAGTTGTGCTCATTTATCAGACAAGGCTGTCAAATTGGAAATAAAAAGCGTTCTATTTTCATGCCTCTCTCGTCGCATATTTGTGTCTTGTTGTACTAAATGTGGTCCAACCAAATTGCAAAGAAACTGGAACGGTTGCATCTAAATACGAAGTATTCTCGCCAAATATTGTAAGGTAGTAGGTGCCGGCGCTCTCATTGCGTCAATGGTGGCGCAATTTCTGCGAAAAATAGCTCAAGACGTCTTTAATATGGCTTTGCATGCGTGGGGCCAACGCTCACGGTTTCTTTCGGTGACTATGGCTCCTGGCAAAATATGTTGTTGTTGCTCATTTATATTAGATTCGGCATATGTGGAGGGGTCTAATTTGATTGCATTATACAATGGATTTACTTTTGCGCAGAATTAACGTTAATGTCCCTTTTTTAGTAGTCATTGGAATACTGAATCATTGCTATTACGGTTTGATTTATGAAAGAGTTATTTCAATTTTAAATGGGTATTAAATGTTGAGGTGTCATGATTATGTAATAGTATGTTAGAAGATAATAGTATGTTAGAAGTATGTTATAGTATAGAATAGTATGTTAAAAGAAAAGTTAGGGAAAGTAGTTCTGAAAGTTTATTTAATGAACTTGGTTGGATTCCTTTAACTGAAAGGTGGGCTTTTCATAAATGTTTAACTGTTTTTCGTTGCCTTAATGGTTTCTGCCCATCTTACTTACTGAAATTATTTTGTCTTAATTCTGAAGTACATAATTATAACACTAGAAGATGTTCTGATATCCATTTGTGTAAAATATCCTCTAAATCTGGACATAAAAGTTTTTCGTTTTCAGCTGCCAAACTTTTTAATGATTTAAATAATAGTGTAAAATGTTCGAAATCTGTGAGAAGTTTTGTTAAGAATTATTGGTTACATTACGGTTAGGCTTTAGATTGTATTAGGTTTTTAGGATTCATATTGATCATATAATTACTTATGTATATTTTAGATTTTATTTCTTATTATTTATTAACTTTTAGTATTATATTATTAGGCACAGCTTCAGTGTAAATAAGTGTAAACTTTCTGAATTCTGTGTGAAATAAAGTTATTATTATTATTATTATTATTATTATTATTATTATTAAAGGTGAGATTTTGCCGATTAAGCTAACTAAAAAACTTTCTGCTTGATTATGCAAGAGTATGGATTTGGCTTTTGTTCTGTCGGTTTTGGAATATTGAATCATTGCCATATGAAGCACTCATCAGTCAAATATTTCAATAGTATTGCAGAAGAAAATCCAGATGATATTAAAGTTTTGAAAACAGCTCCAACTGGGAAAGCTGCTTTCCATATTAGAGGCAATACATTTTACACACGACATTCAAGTTTTCCAGTTTCAACCATGTTTGAATGTAGAAATAATGAGACAAAAAGATGCCAAATAATTTGCAGAGCTACTTAATCGCATGAGAAAGGGAAAACATACTAAACATGATATTGCCATTTTAAATCGAAGAGTTCTTAATGTAAAATCAAAATGTCCTATTAATATTTTCTATTTATGTCCTACAAATGCACCAGTACATGATCACAACAATGCTATTTATAACATTCACTTACAACCACTCATTTCACAGTCAAAAACCGTTGATGAGCCTCCACTAGTTCTAACCACTTCTGCAGTCACCGGCAAATGAATTTTAAAGCCTTCATACCGTAGCCTTTACGTTCTTTATTTAGCAAGACTCCACTTTCTATTCTACTGTAAAGTGAACTTCATCCCTGTTCATCCGTTGCTTCAATAACTAAATGTCTCGCGTAATAAAATGATATTATTGCCTTGTACATAAAATCTTTGTCGCGTATGTACTGTTCGGAAAGATTGAACATTCGATTTCACCCCCCTCTCCCCCCCCCCCCCAATCAAGATTCTTCTTTTTTGTTAACCTCACGTTCTAACGCATTAACGAGATGGCTTTAAGAGCCCTTTGATTCCCGTTTGATCTCAAGCACAAACCTTCGAGATTGACTTTAGTAAATTGTACCCCTTGGCCTGCTAGTCCTAAATTATTTCAATTATTTCTACAAGCCTTTGGCTTCTTGAGGTCTTCTCACCACTCACTATTTTGATCCTTTCAATTATAGAATGATAACAATCTTATGATAATTTATCGTGATTTTCTTGTAAATATGTACTTTTTTCCCTTGTTTGTATTTATTAATTTAAACTGATTGTATTTATTAAATCGAATTGTATTGTAATTATAGGATCGTGCTATATTTTAATCATAGTACCATAATGTATCTCAATCCGTGTGGTTATTTCTTTTGTTTAAGACTTGTAAATTCATTTTAGGTCTCTAGGAAGCAGTTAAATATTGAGATACATTATGATTGAGTGTGGTGGTAAATAAATAAGTAAATAAAATAAATAAAATAATTGATGTTGATCGGACAAATTCTACTTCCGGGTATCTGGAATACCGATCAGTCATGACGAATGCAACAACAACAACAACAACAACAACAAAACAACAACAAAAATCTTTATTAGTTATAGTTATTATAGAATTTATAATACTGGCCTGCAGGTAGCAAAAGCTAATCTTGGCAGGCCAGTGAAATTAATCACATGATTAGAAATCGCTACACGCACCAATTTGTTGAAATAAAAAGAAAGGATCAAACAATAGAAAAAAAAGAAGAAGAAACAAAAAGGAAAAAAAAAGAGAAACAAGTGATTGAAATAAAAGAAAGAGAATTGTGAAAATATTAATTAATTACTTTTTGGATTTAACTTGAGAGATAATCTCGTCAATATTAATATAGGAATCTGCTTCTTTAAGTATAGTCAAAAGTATATTCTTAATTTTGTTTTTAAATGAACTCTTTGGTTATTCTCTCAGAAAGCATGGTATCTCATTCCATAATTTTGCTTCAATTCTAGAAAAGGCCTTTCTTTGTATTTCAAGTCTCGAGTTTTTTATATAGAAGTTATTAGAAGTGGAGGATCGTGTATTAAAGGAGTGGACAGTTGAAGTATTTGTAAATAAATTTAGGATGTTTATTGGGACTGAACCATTTCTAACATCATACATTAAGCTAGATAATGATTCATAATATAAAGCGTTCAAGGGCATTATATTAGCATTGATAAATAATGGAACGGTATGCTCGCTACATTTAGCAAAATACATAAAACGGATTAATCGTTTTTGTAGTATTAAAATTTTATTTAGATAAGACTTACAGGCCTGACCCCAGAAAATTAATCCATAAGTTATATAAGGAACAATTAGCGATCGATAAATATTTAGAAGGGTATGTAAAGGTACAAAATGTCTTAGTTTAGCTATTAGGCCGATTGTTTTACTAATTTTTAGAGCAATATAATCAACATGGTTCTTCCAAGAAAGGTTGCTATCAATAAGTACTCCAAGATATTTTACGTAATCTTTGCGCTCCAGGGGAATATTCTACATTTGATCATTGTCAAATATAGTAATTTTAGGTTTAAAAGTTAATTTCTTCATGCATACTTCTTACTTCGGAATAGGCCACAGAAGTCGATTTCAATGGTGTCCGTGCCCAAGTAGGTCTCTCTGGCAGTTGGTAATCTTGTCTGATTCCGTATGGTGCATGTTTGTTGCTATTTGGCAGTCGAAGCAAGTGCTCACAATGGTTTTAATGCGAGAGATCATGTTGGGGAACCAGTACTTACGGTGTAGCATTGCGTAGCATTTCTTTTGTCTTACTATACTGATGCCCAAGTGTCCGTGCTTGTGGGCTATCCGTCCGGTTAATCTTGTCTTGTCTTGTTAATGTTGGTTAATCTTGAGGGGGGGGGGGGGGGGGTAATTCTGTCGACTCTCAGAATCGGTCCTTCTGCCATGTACAGCTCTGCTCTCATGTCAATGTACGGCTTGAGGTCGGCCTTGTTCCATTTGCCTGTTTGTGTTGCTGCGGCACGCTTTGGAAGCTCTCTGTCCTTGGCGGTTTCTTCCTTGATTTTGTCGAGTACTATACAGCATGTTCTGATTAGACAGTTGCGATCACGTATTTCTCAAATCAGTCTGTCTCTGTTTCTGGCAAAGGGTGTCTCGGGATTTTGCATTGTCAGGTCTAAGCTTTCAATGTCTGGTGGCAGTTTTGCAGTGGATTTGTTAAACAGAGGGAGCAATGGCTTGTGGTCTGCTGCTAGCTGAAATTTTGGTGCGCTTAATAGGTACATGTACATCTGGAGCCTGGTTGTGGTGAATTCTGCTGCGAGTGCATCACTCTCGATTTAAGAGTACCTTTCTATCTGTATGGGTTAAGGTACGGCTCACCGGCTATATATATATATATATATATATATATATATATATATATATATATATATATATATATATATATACTCGTTTTCAAAAAGGTTGACGTTTTAGAAATATATATTTATTATATATACCTTTTGTATTCCCATAAAAAACTTCACCTATTAGATGGGAATACAAAAGGTATGTGTAGTTATATATATTTCTGAAACGTCAACCTTTTTGAAAACGGGTATATATATATATATATATATATATATATATATATATATATATATATATATATATATATATATATATATATATATATATATATATATAAACTTGATTTGTAAAAGTCAAGAAACCAACTCCAATTTAAATTAATGTTTTAATCAGCTCGACGTTTCGGCCGTCTCGGCCTTCCTCAGGAGCGTTATGGTGATTTTACAGGTAATACAACATTAAAGCTTCATGTAACGGAAAATAACGACTAACGTCTGTGACGAAAAGGTAAAACATAATTCTATTGGTTAAAACAAGGTTTTGCAACATTCAAACTAACTATTAACTATGTGTCACCGGAAAAAGCGAGTGACTTATGTGACAAAAAGGTAGAAGAAAATTCTAGATCTAATCCGCGCTTATTAAGTTAAATTGTTTATCGCAGGTTTTAATCTACTTATCCAGTAGCCCTCGCTCAGTAGCAAATTCAATGTGTATCGAACAAAATCTAGACTCTAGGAAACCAAGCACACAACATGACATGTCACGCCATAATCTTTCCAACATTCGAAACCACCGAAACAAGAACCACATAGGTCAAGATGTGGGCAACAATAGATGCATGATAGAACACCGTAACTTACAATCAACCTCAAGAGCCAATACATCCACCACTAACAGCAAGCCTTTAATGCTACTACAATAGAAAGATCTAATGTGCCACCCGTCCAGACCCCCAGACGGAAGCGTCACAGACGCTATCACCGAGGTAGACACGGCAAAAATACCAGACTCATGGGCAACAATAATCATAAAACAGTCATTAACCTGTCAGATCGTCAATTATCAGAACATGAGATTAGCATCCTCAGCAAAGGGTTAAAGTTCGTGCCAACTCCAGCAAGTGTAAATAGAACTGAACTTGTAGCTGATATTAAAAACTGGAGCCGTCGCATGCGTCTTAAAGGATATTTTTGGAACGAAAACGATACTCAAGTAGAGCAACCGAACAATTACAAGAAACCTTCAACATGGACACCCGCTATCGGCAGAGACAAAGCCTTAGATTGCTACATAAGCGCTATGGAGAGGGCCATTTTGAAACGTACTACAGATGAAATAAAACTACGTTCTAACATCACGAAAAATGAAAGTAATGCAATCAAGGCACTTAAACGCGACAAAAGTATTGTCATTTTCCAGGCTGATAAGAGAGCGGCAGTTGTAGTTCAAAATCGAAAGGATTATCTCAATGAGGCCTACAAACAACTGAACGGCAAGGACGAGAATGATGAAGAAGTTTATCGTCGCATCTCTAACGATCCTACAAGCAATTTCGTATTCCGAGTCAAAAGAGGCCATAAAAGATGCCCTGGTTAAAGATGTGATTGATAGTGATACAGCTAACTACCTGGTAGTCGAAAACGCACGACCAGTCAACATTTACCTTGTTCCGAAAATCCACAAACAACAACGTCCTCCACCTGCACGCCCTATCTGCAACACCATAAACTCAGCAACCACCAATATCTCTAAATGGGTTGATGACCAGCTTCAACCTTTGGTCCAGAAATTACCATCCTATCTGAAAGATGATAATGACTTTCTTCGTAAACTTGTGGAAATTAACAACAACCAGACTCTCCCTGCTGGAACACTGTTGGTTACCTGGGATGTTAAATCATTATACACCAACATTCCACATGATGGTGGGATGAAAGCATGTGATCACTTTATGCGCCTTAACAATTTTGACGAGAACAAAACACTGACAGTTTTAAAATTCACCAAGTTAGTTCTAACATGTAACAATCTAACCTTCCAAGGACAACATTATGTTCAACAGACAGGTACAGCGATGGGCACAAAAATGGCGCCCACATACGCCAACCTTTTTATGGTTTTTTAGAAGAACAACTTCTGGAACAAACCAACCCTTAAACCCTTAGTATGGTTCAGGTATATCGATATATTTTTGTTTTGGACCTTCGGTCAAGTCAAACTTAATCAGTTCTATGAATATTGCAACAACTTTGATCCTCATATAAAATTTGAACAGACAGTATCGTCCAGCACTATTTCTTTTCTTGATGTACAGGTTATTTTGAACAATGGCAAAATCGATACTGACCTCTATACCAAACCCACAGACACTCACCAATACCTTAATTGGACGAGCTGCCATCCTCGTCACACCAAAACTGCAATTCCATACAGCTTGGCCCTAAGACTTCGCCGCATCGGCTCCAACAATTTGTTTTGAAAAAAGAGCAAGAGAATTACATACTATTCTCCTTGATCGAGGTTACAGATCAAAGCTGATAAAGGAATCAATCACGAGAGCCAGGAAACTTTCAAGAGAAGAGGCACTCCGCACGGACACGGACAAACCAAGCAACAACAGGGTACCTCTCGTTGTCACATATAATCCAGCCCTACCCAGACTCCATAGGATTATCAAGCAACATCAGTTAATCCTTCACACATCGCCTAGGTGCAAAAGTGTCTTTCGCGAGCCTACAATGATTGCCTATCGTAAAGGGAGGAGTCTCACACAGATACTAACAAGAAAACGATTAGCACTACCCAGTCCTAGTGAACAAAATCGAGCGATTAATCTTTCTTCTCAACCTCCAAGAAATAACTCCTCTGAAACCATATGCAAAATCTGTGGTCGCTCCTTTCAAAACAACAGAAATCTCAAAATCCACTTCACCCATAAACACAAGCATCGCCCCGCCGATTTCAATACACAACCAGGGTTCTGGCCGTGCAAAACCGACTCAAGATGTGCCTGCTGCCGAGAATATGGTCAATTTACACAAAAGATCAACAGCGCAAAAACCGGCGAATTAATCCCACTACGCGGACATACAACCTGCCAAGCAACAAACGTTGTTTATCTAATAACTTGTATGAAATGCAAAGATCTGTACGTAGGTAAAGCATGCAACTGCATTAGAATACGGGCAAATCAACATCGCTCAGATATCGCAATAGGTCAAAAGAACATACCAACAGTTCGCCATTTTATGACCTGTGGATTGCAGCATTTCAAATTGATTGTACTCGAGAAATTGAGAAGTCAAGCCGTGGAGACGGCAGGAGAGGGCTACTGGATAAGTAGATTAAAACCTGCGATAAACAATTTAACTTAATAAGCGCGGATTAGATCTAGAATTTTCTTCTACCTTTTTGTCACATAAGTCACTCGCTTTTTCCGGTGACACATAGTTAATAGTTAGTTTGAATGTTGCAAAACCTTGTTTGAACCAATAGAATTATGTTTTACCTTTTCGTTGCAGACGTTAGTCGTTATTTTCCGTTACATGAAGCTTTAATGTTGTATTACCTGTAAAACCATCATAACGCTCCTGAGGAAGGCCGAGACGGCCGAAACGTCGAGCTGATTAAAACGTTAAGGTTACAGTGTACCTTCGGGGGTGTCTCCAGTATAACAGCTCTAGCGTCTTAAGATTACACTTAATATACCTAAACCCAGATATCAAATTAAAGCTTATAGAGTTGGCTATCTAAATATGGAAACCATTTGGTAATAAAATGAATTGTCAAATTTTTTACGACGTCTAAATTCGAACGTCCGAATCAGCTTTAAAACGCTATAACTCAATTCTAATTTGATTTGTTCTTGGGTTTCCGGACACGAAGCGCTAAAAAAACGTGTCGGCGATTTCCCATATTCAATTGCAGTGAAAAGTTACAGAATATTTTCGAAAAAGGGAGAAAAAAATTGGAATGATCGCACGGAAATGGCTCTTGACGAAAAAGTTTTCGGAAATAAGAAATTCGCCGACATGTTTTTGTTGATTTTATGTTAGCCTAGCTTCTTTCCAAATTTGAGGAAAATCGAACAAATTCCCTTTGAGTTGTAGCTCTTTAAAGTGTCCCCAACAAGCGAAAAATTAACTGAGAAAACAGCGCTTTAAAAAACATATCGCTTTATAAACAAAATCCACCCACAAAAGTTATACCGTCATTTCTCCGTCAATTTTCACTATTTTTCGATAATTTTTGTTTTGGATGAAAGTTTATTCTGTAAACTTTATTTTGACGCCAAAAAAAAATTCAATAAATTTTCGATCTGAAGATACACTGTAACCTTAATTTAAATTGGAGTTGGTTTCTTGACCTTTACAAATCAAGTTTATACGACAAATTTCAAGTCTCCACGATCGCTCAATTGATCCTCCAATTAAATATTTCAGGTGAGCATTGTTTGCGAGACCATTCACAAGTCTACGAGTACATATATATATATATATATATATATATATAGATAAGTGTATGAAGATGTGACATAGAAGCAAACTTCTAACTGTTCCAGCTATTTAATTCGACGTTTCGGCCTTCGGCCTTCTTCAGGTGGAACTATTTACAGGGATAAAAATTTAAAAAGCTAAAAATCCTAACAAGCTTACAGAGTCACAAATATTTATACTATAACTGAAAAATGTAAATAAAGTTATGTAATATGATAAAATGCAAAACAAAAGATTATGTAACGAATAAAATGGCAACAGACAAGAAGGCGCAAACAGCGAAAATACAACAATTCGTAAGAAAACTAAATTACAAAGTGTACTATAATTAGCTGATTAGGTGTTATAGCAGATGCGATTCTTAGATCTGAATTCACGTCTTTTGTTTAGGCCATGAGGGTTGAGTGTAAACAATTGTGCGGTCCAATAAGCTTCCCTCGTTAATAACAATTGATCAAGATAGGCAGCATCTCCCTGGCTAATGATTTTTTCAATGACAATGAAGCTAATTTGCGAAATCTGATGTTCAATACAATTAAAATGGATAGCCAACTCACAAGTTTTTTTGTTATTGAGCATAGATGATTTGTGGTTACGAAAACGTACTTTAAATTCTGTTGACGTAGATCCTACGTACTGCAACTTACATTTGTTGCATGAGGCCAAGTATATAACGTTTTTGGATGTACATGTTAATCTTTGATTGATCTTGTAAATACGGCCTGTGGCAAAGCTCTCAAATTTGGAGTCTTGGATTAAAAGGATCTACGTCAACAGAATTTAAAGTACGTTTTCGTAACCACAAATCATCTATGCTCAATAACAAAAAAACTTGTGAGTTGGCTATCCATTTTAATTGTATTGAACATCAGATTTCGCAAATTAGCTTCATTGTCATTGAAAAAATCATTAGCCAGGGAGATGCTGCCTATCTTGATCAATTGTTATTAACGAGGGAAGCTTATTGGACCGCACAATTGTTTACACTCAACCCTCATGGCCTAAACAAAAGACGTGAATTCAGATCTAAGAATCGCATCTGCTATAACACCTAATCAGCTAATTATAGTACACTTTGTAATTTAGTTTTCTTACGAATTGTTGTATTTTCGCTGTTTGCGCCTTCTTGTCTGTTGCCATTTTATTCGTTACATAATCTTTTGTTTTGCATTTTATCATATTACATAACTTTATTTACATTTTTCAGTTATAGTATAAATATTTGTGACTCTGTAAGCTTGTTAGGATTTTAAGCTTTTTAAATTTTTATCCCTGTAAATAGTTCCACCTGAAGAAGGCCGAAGGCCGAAACGTCGAATTAAATAGCTGGAACAGTTAGAAGTTTGCTTCTATGTCACATCTTCATACACTTATCTACTAATTCACATAGAAGCACCGTATCCTACGTGGATCCTTCTACTGGGAGTCATTCGTTTGGTCAACCATATTTACCCTGCTTATATATATATATATATATATATATATATATATATATATATATATATATATATATATATATATATATATATATATATATATATTTGACCCTCACATTTTCGGTTTTATTTACGTTATTTCAAGTGTCCACGATCGCTTTAGTGATCCTCCAGCAAGCATTTTACGTTGGTTAAGGATTTGCATTGTTTGCGAGACCCCTCACAAGTTCTACGGTTATTTAAAGTTAACTGTCTCCAAACACGATCGCGAATTGTGTGATCTGCTAATCCTAACTCCATCATCTTTCGGATATCAACCGTCACAATATTCAGTTAACAAGTTTCGTTCAACATGCTCCTGTCAAGAATTTCTGTATTTACCTCCTTTATTTTTATTCTGACGTCTTTCTCTAAAGAAAGGATTGACGGCGACTTTACTTTGAACAAGCCCTTTGAATTTAACAACAAAGATCTGATTTTTTCCTGGTTTCGTTCTACATTATACCGTGGTAAATCGTAGTGTCGATCCATCAGCGTGCGTCCCTTTCTTCACATCAACACCACCCGGAATCACTACGGTTCTATCCTACTCGTTCTCCTAATAGCTAGCGGTGACATAGAAATGAACCCTGGCCCTACGACTAATTTTCCAGAAGGGATTTCCACCTACTGTACCAAAACTATTTGGCAACTCCGAAAGTTACACCACAAGTTAATTTCGAGCGAACTACATCAACACTTTCTCTCGTTGTATAAAAAACACAATATTACTCCACCGGGCCTAAAAATACGATTAGAACCACAGGTCGGTAACTCAAACATTCTACATAAATGGACTGATGTTTTAAAGGAATCTTCAAACCGATTGCTAGACCTTCTGATTGAATCACATGAAACTAAATGCGTGACATTGAGAAAACAGATTGCAAATCAACAATCTATTCTTAGTAATAATCTGTCATTCCTACAACGCGAAGAAATTAAACACTGGCTAGAAATCCAAAATGAAAATACCCGGGACCGCCTGTCTCACACGAAACAGCAGAAACTTGACAAACACCTTGGCTTTCAAGAACACAATACTGATGAAACAACACCTCCGTTGTACCCTACGACTATATGGAATGATTATGAAACCGCGGTAAACTCACCTCAACCAAAGTCCACAAGTCTCTCACCGCGATCACCAGAAATCCCAAAACCCACTCCCCAATCTTAGGCAATCGTCCACACGCGTCCACAGACATCATAAACCTAACAGAAGGCAGAACTCCTCCAGTCCTAGCAACAGGCATCCAACACCAGCCTCTCCTCAAATGAAGCCTACTATTAATAGCCTAGTTAAATTTACGTAATAAATTGTTTGGCTTAGTTTAGTTTAGTTTTATAGCTCCATATCTGATTATTACGTCAGCATGTCACGTGTTTTCTTTCCGTTAAGCTTTTTAAATTTCGAATGTTGTAACAGTTAGTATATACCTCAGATGCTCCTGATGAAGACCGTTATGGTCGAAACGTTGAGCGAATAAACCAGCAAAGCTACATTGGAGTTGGACTCTTGACCCTCACATTTTCGGTTTTATATATATATATATATATATATATATATATATATATATATATATATATATATATATATATATATATATATATAATCAGGGAAAGCGGTTGCCTGATGATCGTGTTGCTTGCAACACGTGAAACTCCGAGTAGCAGATAAAATGTATATACTTATATATATATATATATATATATATATATATATATATATATATATATATATATATATATATAATTATACATTATATTGAATAAGAATACAGGAATACAATAATAAATGAAAAAAGAAAGGAAGGAAGGAAATTATTACATTGATTAAAGAAAAAATACATGGCTCAACAAATGTAGAACAGGAGTTACTACGAGACAAGGAGATTTTTACTTACAACAGTACATTGTTAATAGTGTAAATATTAAGCTTATTGGCATATCAGAAGTAGGAGCAAAGCAATCATATAATATATAATAAATTTATGTGTCACTTATTGTGCTCATTGGGGCAGGGAGAAAGGTGTGCAGCGAAAACAAAGGAAAGGGCTAAGTACACTATACACTTACGTTTGTGTGCTTTTAACTAAGGTGTTGTGCTGAAGGGGCCTATTTCTTATGGTCATTGCTGATAGCGTTTAATTCTATCTTGTATTGAGAGCTCAACACGAACAAGAATTCTCTAATGCCCGGGAAGGTTTCTTTAATCTTGCAACACCATATAATTATTTGATTTTGGCTGCGCTACGATTGATGAGCTCCAGGTGTTCGCCTCGTGGTCTGGAATTTTTTTCCATGATGTCGTTTTCGACAAACTCGTCCATTCTGTTCTGCTGAGGTTCAAAGAGATGATACGGGACGTGTCTAGGTTCCAGGGCGATTGGTACTGTACCTTCTTTTTTAGGCAGGTGAATTGATTTTGAATTTGAATTTCGTTGTGGACTTTCTTCACGGCTCTATTTGGCTCTTTCAGTCCGCCTGCTTTGTCAATTTTAAACACGCCAAGTTCGTCTAAACTTTTTCTTCCCATTAAAGGAAAAGAGTCAATCTTTCCTTTGATCACCACAATAGTTTCTCTCGTCTGGTTTTCAATTTGTACTTTACATTCGCCTTTGATTGGTAGGTGATGGTTGAGCGCTTTTAGCTTGATTTTTGATTCCTGAAGTGCCATTTCCGGACTTTTTGCTTGTAGTTTTCGAAACTAAAATTCATCCATGATGTTTGTGTCTGCACAGGTATCTGGCTCAATTGTGGTTTCGATGCTGTTTTTGAAGATCGTGCAGGTTTTCTGGAGTGGATGCTTTGGCTCGCTTTGTGAATCTTCAGGTGGTGAATAAAACACTCATCACTCGACGCGTTGCTGGAATCGGAATTCCGGTCGATTTCTTCGTTACGCCCCACTTTGGCGAATTTTCCCATAGCGATTGTTGATGATCGCGTCTTGTTCACGAATCTTTCTGATGGCAAGGTTTGTCTTGTTGTTGATGATGTTGTTGTTGATTCAAAATCTCTTGACGGGTGCTTTACCAGAATGCTACGGATGGTGCAGAATGTCAACTCGAAAGAATATATGACTAACGAGGAGTTGTACGGCCCTATTCCGAAATTGTCTGAGAAGGTGAAGGAATGTCGTCTACGGTTGGCGGGGAACTGCCATCGGCACCCTGAACTGGCCGCCAGCAAGGTAGTAGTATGGGAACCAACGCATGGCAGACGAGATCCTGGACAGCCTGCCAAGACGTTGCTTAGTATTTTAATGAAAGATGCAGAGGTGGAGTCTAGGGAAGAGCTTGCTAGCCTGTTGGCTGATCGGGACGTGTGGCGTGTCAGACAGGGCCCGTCTCAAATATCGTGTTTGAGTCGACGGATGATGATGATGATGATAGCCTTTCCTTCCTGGAGGATTCGCGGTGGTTTTACTTCTGCAGACACTTGTGTAGTTGTTTCGCTTTTCACATGCGTTGCAAAGTGCGCCGAATGACGGACATTTTTAGTGTGGTTTTGAATTTGAGAATTCTCCGAGACGTTTCACTTCCTTTTCTTCTTTAGTGAGCTTATTTTCCCTTTCTGTCGCTTGGTGATTTGCCTCCTTGACGACCGTCGCTTCGTCGGGGATTTCTCTTTCTTACTTGGCCAATGGCTTTGACTCTTATTCTGCTTCTGCGCATTTTTTTGATAAAGTGATCGCGGATAGCGTCCCTTTCATCTTGATACTCGCATTTCTTCGGTTGTTGCTGGGGGTTACCAAGTTGAAATCTCGCATAATCTTTATTCTTCTTTGGTAGGAAGTAATGATCTAGCTTTCGGATAAATTTCGTGTATTCATCCGTTTCTTCGCTTGTCACTCTGGAAGAGTGTCTTCGAAGTCAGCGGGATCGCGGCCACCGTAGATTTTTTTTTTTTTTTTTTTTTTTTTGTATTTTATTACTTTTTACGTTTTTACACAAAATGGTACATTTTGAGACACAGGATACAAACTAGGTAATTACAAAACACACGTACATACAATAAAAAGAAAATGAAATAAATAAATAAATAAAATAAAATAAATAAATAAGGAAGGATAGATTTAATTATTTGTATCGTAAAGGTAAGAATCTCTCCCACTTATTGTAGTGGCTTAAAAGCTTATCGTTTGCTCTTGCAATCTGTTCTTCAATTTTAATAATATATTTGAGTTTGGCTATCAGCAATGGAATATTAGGAATAAAGGCGTTATACCTACATTGGTAAATAAGTTGTTTCCCTAATAAAATGACATGATTTATTAACACAATTTCTTTGTTATTGTTCCAATATCCAAACATAATATTTGTTTCACTAAAGTGTTCAATAGAGGGTTCAAGAATTGTATTGAGCCAATTAATTACTGATAACCAAAAGTCTCTGACATAAGTACAGCGGTATAGTAAATGCTCGAGGGATTCGTCGTTCTCCTTACAAAAATTGCACAGCGGGGTTTCTACCAGCTTCATTTTGAATAATATTTTATTAGTATAAAGTATTCGATTAAGGATTTTATACTGAAACTCTCTAGTTTTACAATCAATTGTTGTCTTGTAAGGGCGTGTATATATTTCGTTCCATTTAAAATCAAAATTTTGGTATAGTTCTTGAAATTTAATTTGCGCCGTTGGTTTGAGAGCTATAGTGTCAACTTTATCCCAATAAGCTTTCTTTGATACCAATTTTTTTGAAGTGCCTGGGTTTAATGGAGATCCATTTGATGGTGTATTTAAAACGTTCTCCATATTGCGACAACGTAACGTACGTTTCCAGTGTGCTGGTAAGGCGTTATACATTCTTCCTAAAAGAAAATAGTCTGAGGCGCTTAGTGCAGGATAGCGGTTTTTTAGATGGTCCCATTTGCATAAATTTCCACTGTTTTGTATTATGTCGGCAATTTTTATAATTCCAATTTTAACTAGCTTGTCATTGTAAACCGATTTGCCACCAATACAAATGTGCTGATTGTTCCAAAGTATTTCTGAGAGAAGTTCAGATCTAGAGGTAGGCGAGGATTGCAAGCAATGACTTCTCCAGGCTCTGATACATTCATTAAAGAAAACGGGAAGTTTGATGGGTAATTTGTTAACATTAAAGTTACATTGAAATAAAAAAGAGGCTCCGACCTTGCTAAGATGGTAGTTTAGAATCGTCTTCCAAACATTCACATTTTCTTCGTCTAAAAATCTATCAATGTATCGTATTCTTTGGGTTTCAATTAAGGATTCAAGGTGGGGAGCCTTGAGACCTCCATTCTCATAACTGTTAATAAGTGCTAATCTTTTAATTTTATCTTTACCGTTCCATATAAAATTATAAATAAGGCTATTAATTTCTTTGATGGTTTCTTTATCGATGTGACTAAGAGAAGCTCTGTACATTACTTTTGGAATTGCAAACGTTTTTATAATTTGGATTCGACCGTATAGAGTAAGTTTTCTCCAATTCCACGCCGCAAGGATTTTTTTGGTATCTTTAATTATCTTATCGAAGTTACATTCCTTCCTCTTTTTAATGTTGTATGTGAAATAAATACCTAGAATTTTAACTGGCTTCTTACTTAAATTTAGATCGGGAAGAGAATCTATGGAGTTCTTTTTACTGCCGAGCCACAGGAATTCTGTTTTTGTTTTATTGAGCTTTAGTCCTGAACATGCAGAAAAACTATTCAAGATACAGCTCAGGATCTTTTATTCCGAAGAATCAGAATTGGCGTTCGGTCTCCTTCCTCCCATTTGTCCCATCGGCTCACCGTCTTTGTTGATTCACCGTACTGGGCTGCCTGTTTGTGACAGTGATGTGCTGCATTTGCTGGGTTCGAGCGGCACTACTGTTCAACCTGATCAGCTTCATTCGGCATTTTCGCGTTTTCTTTTCTTGTATTCTGATTTCTTAGATCCTCCCCGTTCTCGTCGCCAATGTAATAAGGAATTAAGCAACGAGAATGTAGACGTCCCGGACGTTGACTCCGGTCGAGGAATCCTGGGACGAGAACGTGAATTGATGGCGTGACGCTATCGCGTCAAAACAACATTAAGCAAATCCCTAGGGTACGGATCTTGTTATAAATTGGAAACAATGTGATATTTTAGTGGAAAGTTTTGATCTGAATGCACTTATGCCATCTTTTAAAGAAGTCATAGAATTGCTTCTTATCTGCTTTGACGATGGCCTCATATCAGAGGAAGAGTTTTTGCTTTTGTACGAAGCTAATTCGTCCAAAAATTCAAGTTTTCCTCACAGCAATTACAAGCGATTCGTAATTGAAGACGTCAACGAAGCAGAGTGTTTGCCGGAATTTCGTGCTGAAAATACTGACATTCCTCGACTGGCAAATGCCTTGGGTTTGCCGGAGGTCTTTAAATGCAAGCAAAGAACCCAGACAGAGGGGATTGAAGGCCTCTGTGTTGTCTTAAAACGCCTTGCCTACCCATGTCTGTCATGATTCGCCGGTTCAGCACATCGGTCCCCGGAACTGAGCATGATTGCAAACTTCGTCGTAGACTGGATCTACGACAATGACAACCACCGCATAACCACAGGGTGCCCACACAATCAGTTTGTGTAACATAATCGTTTGTAATGTTATAGGAAATGTATTGGATTTATCTAATCCACGATGCTGATCATCCATTTGTTGGTGCCGTAGATAATGTCCTTGAACCTGCTTTGTTTACAGTTCTTGTTTCTTTTCTTTAGTCTTGCCTTCAATCTGGCTTTTGTCACGCAAAAAGCAACTATTTCAGAGCCATTGGACCTGCTTCGTCTGGGCTGCTGAGGGGAGCCTTCTCCTTTGTTCCTCTTTCTATAGCCTTTAGGCGCCTGTCTTGTGCCTGCTCCTTTTCTTTTGCTGCCTTTTTCTTAGCCTCCTCATCTCCCAGGCCAATATTTGCAGCATCCAACAACTTTTCCACAATTGTCTCCAGCAGGTTGTCTAAAGTTGATGGCTCAGCGCTTATGCCACTTGCTTGCTCTTCAGCTCTTATTTTTCTCTTGTAAACCAACCAACCAAACATGGAAGATGCTCTCTGACTGATCTCTTCTCTACTTTGAATTTAGGGATTACATAATCATTTAGATGCTCAGCAACAGTATGCCACAGTTACGCTCTTTGGGCAGTTCTTTCTTTTGCGAGATATGGCTCAACACAGAGAACTTCGCGACAAAGGATGACATATTTTTCTTCAGTCCACTCCATCTTTGTCCTGCTGAAAAGGAAAATTCTACAGTTTGAATGATAGGTGGTTTGCTTTTTCCTATCATGGATCAATTAGACCAGTTGATAACGATAAGGGATGGACCATTAGAATTATCAAAAATGTTTTGCATTCTGAACATTTTCACTACCCACCCCCATCGTTATGAGCAAGCTTGGATCTGCCACTGAAACTGACTTAAATAAATAAAAATTAGTTGAAAGGTTTTGGCAGAAGTTGTTGAAATACATTTATTATTAAATCTGAAAAGACCAATTATCGCATTGCCTGCTCATAGCAATGAGGGCCTAATATTGTTTTCGAGAATATTAAACTCAGCGAGAAAAAAATAGTTTTAGGGAAAATTACAGATTTGGTGATTTTAAGTATTTTTAGAGGGCTTTAAAATGTTTTGATTTCTTTGAAAACACAAAACAGTTTCACAAAATTAACAAAGTTAAACTGAAGAATGCTACAATAACGAATTAACAATTTAAGGTGGCTCTGAACCCCATGTACATAATTTTTTTAAACTTTGCTTAAAGTTGCATCTTATCCTGCTGATCAAAATTCGACAATAAAAAATAGGCTTCACTGAGTCATTATTTAGTTTTTAACACTTAAAGCTAAAATAAGGGTGTTTTCAGCACGTTATACTGTTGCTATAGTAACATATTGTGCCACAAAAATGATAACAACGTGTTCACCAATCATTGGGCATTCGTTTGATATCATGATTGTAGCATCAACTGATAAAGAGTGGTTATAATGACCCATCAAAATCTAAGTCTTGGAAAGTGCTACACACTGTTGGGAGCCACCTTAAATAGCAATAACAATAAAATGTTATTTTTACTTACATATTTTTTGAAACAGCGACGGCGGTCGATGTTCAGCCATCGGGAAAAGTTAAACGTTCTCCTCACAACGCCGACTACCACAATCCACGTCCTGGACGACGTGTTCGTTATGTGACGGACAATCCTGCGCACGCGCAACAGATGGAGAATGTGAATGAAGACTTCCGGTCAAAGTCCGGGACGTCTACGTTCTCGTTGTTTAAGGTCCTTAATGTTCGGATAAACACGAAGGAAGACACGCATTCACTCTCATGTGTAATTCACTTTAATATAATTCTTTATAGGTGACCATGTTACATAATTGGGCCACGTGTATAACAAGTAATATAATCACTACAATTGTGGAGGATTATGGACAGTTGATTAACATCTGGGTTCAGGGTTGAAAAAAAACCGAACACAATACTTACACATTTTGACTCTCCTTGGTACAAGCATCTTGGTCATCATATTCGGTAATTTGTCTATTAGGGCTAAAAAATGATCATGTCCTTTCAATCTCATTTATACATACAAAGTACGGTCATAACAAAATTATCAATTATTGTGATTGGTCGTCCGCGTGCCTATTCTTACAAAATTGGTGTCCAATTACAACTATCCAATTAGGGTTTTCCGATTTAGTGGAAATGTTTATTTTAATTATAATTTTGAATTAAAATAATTTTAATCACAGCAAGTTTTATAGTGAATAGCAAAGGAAAAATTAATTGATTATTACCTAGTTGATATACACATAGTTAATAGAATAAACTGGTTATGAAACTCAGTCAGTCCTTTGTTATATGTTTTTGTTCTCCATTTATTTTGTTCGTTTGCCTTGACCGTGCACAAAACAAAAAAGGTATTGAAATGCATATGAGCAACTGACCAGTAGAAACATTTGGGCTCACACGTCAAAACAATGTGCACGGTCACGGTTCGTTCAACTTAAAACAAAGCAACTTTGTACACTCTTTTTGAAATTTGTTGAGCTTCATAGCCAGTTTGTTCTATAAACTATGATATACATGTTTGTTAAAGCATGACAAGTAGCAAGCTATTAACACTTACGCTTCTCTATAGGACAGAGTGTAAAACAGGACGTCCTCAATGCTAACTTCATCCCACTCCACTTTCATACAAACTGCGTTACATCTAAGTTTTCCTGGCGGTCGACTGATCTCCTCTAAACTCACATTTATTTGACGAAAATCACCTAAGGTAAAACAGAAAGGAAAAAATATTAAATTATACAGCTCTAAACATCGATCTGAGCAACTTTGCTGCATTTTAAGCTAAGAATGCACTGCACAAGCTACCAGAATACACTGCGCAAGCTACTGGGCACGGTTGTTCAAAGACTTCAAAAGGTGGATAGCGCTATCCACCGGATAAATCACTATCCGGTGGATAACACAATTGGCTTTGTTAATGCTTATCCACTGGATAGTGATTAATCCAGTGGGTCGTGCTACCAACATTTTGAACAACCGGGGCCAGAATGCTCTGCGCAACAAACAATAGCCGCTTTTTCTCTCAGTTATTTGTGTCTGGTTCACGCAACTTGATAATGACGCACCCTCAAGCAATATAAAATTCACTGAGCCACTCATGAAAAAATTCTGCTCACTGACATTCAAGTTGAAAGGCTCGTGTTTTAAAATTAAAAGGCTTGGGCAAAGCCACAAAGTTATGCATAGATAGAGGCATACAGACTGACATGCAGGGATAGGCAGGGTGGCCCATTTTAAGCTATGAGGCTCATATCCCTGTGCTACTGGATTTTCGCCCAGCACCTGCAATCAATCAATTGCCTACGCTGCCTCTTTGCACTCTAAACTTACATGGTACAGCATTTCCATTTGTGGTGTCTGAGATAGCAATGTTTCTACTTGTGTCACTTCTATTCCACTTAAGAATATCATTCACAAGAGGATTGATCCTGCCAGGGCATAAATGTGGATTTAAATGTACAATTATTCCACCCACGCTTATGGTTAGGTTCTGATGAAACGGCCACATAGCTTCCAGTTTTGGATTGTCAAGGATAGCCAGTGCATACCTAAAAACAGGACAATTATTATAAGAAATTGTACAAAGATTCAAGTGTATTATTAAGGAAAGCATTGATTGAATTTGTTGTGAGTCTTAAACTCCCTATAAAACTACAGCCTAGTTCTCACTTGTGCGATTGTAACAATTTAGCATAAGCGACGTACACAAAGTTCTGTGCTTACGTGCATTGCTTGAATTTTTGGCAGTGAAATAAGCACATGTTCATATTGTAAGCATCGTATTTCTATGTCTTTGAATTCACTTCAATTACTTTTCAGTACCATTTGTTGCGGCCCCACAGGGGGAATAGTGAAGGGGTGGTGCAAAGACCTTTTTGGGGGTTTGAATTTGGAGATACGAGGTTAGGAATTTTGTGGTGACTTTCTTACGTTGAAATATTTTAGTGAGGGCTTTTTTGGAGTTTTGCAAAAAGTGTAACCTTTCTATACAGAGATAGACTTTTGGGATTTTTGACATTCTGGGCCACTGAAATATTTGTCAGTCCGAATTTAGCATAAAAGGACCTTTTGGGGTCTAACGATTTGGCCTCATACGCACCAACCTGTCACTATCAATGTTAGCGTGTTTGCAAGCATTTATTTATTTCTCGCACGTGTTAATTTCCATGCATATAGTTGTCACACATTTTTTCGTATAAATTTCAGTTTTGTATTTGCATGTAGTCAGTACAGTTTTCTTTGCCGTCGTATAGTTTTCCTTGCCGTCGTACAGTTCTCTTTGCCGTTCAGTTCAATTCAGTTCCTTGCCGTCGACGATTCAATTTATAGTTTTGAAGAATTCACCGATTAGAACCAATGTAGCCGCAGGAAATAAACTTTGCGCTCTACGTGTCAACATTTATTGAAGCTTAAACACCGGATGATACACGTCCCGTTCTGTGTTCTGGCACAACGGGACGTGTATCATCCGGTGTTTAAGCTTCAATAAATGTTGACACGTAGAGCGCTAAGTTTATTTCCTGCGGCTACAATCAATAATCACACATGTACAGTAGTTAACTGAGTAGCCCCGTCTGGGGTTGCGACCTTTTAAATGGCATGTATTTATCACCAAGAAAATCTGCAGTAATAGCGGAGCATTCGTCGGGCCGAAGGCCCGGCTGCGCAGCCCCATACTCATAGCACCCATGCCCGTCATTTTTCATGGTCATGGCTAGCGGAATGTTTCGCGGGCACGCGTGTGCCCGCCGTCCGCCGCCGTCGCGCAGGACTAGCTCGCGAGCGCGTATGACGTCGCAAAACATGCGCGTACGACGTCATGTTGAAACCAAAGCGAGGCTTTATTTTTCGCGCGGTTACACGGCCGAATGGCACGTCAGCCAGAAAAACACTGATGTTTTGCTGTTAATTTACTAAGCGGAGAAAACCGTTTAAATTAAAAGCGTTATTTCCCTGAATATTTCGCGGTTTGCTACTCAAGACAAGGATACTAATTAAGGGATACTCAGAAGCCACTTTAGTGGAAAAAGACGAGCTTTCAGGGATAAAATCTGGCTTCGAGGAACTTCATGTATTACGTTTTTATAAATGCGGGAGATGTTTGTTTTCTACGGATTTCAGAACCAGAAGCGGAGATTTGAATTTCCAAGCAAGCGAGGGCTTAAAGGTAAAACAGATTACAGTTTGCGATGATAATTTATGTTGATATCAATCTGTGAGTGACTTTTTTATTGGTGTTATTGTTAGTTTTGGAGAATTGATTTTAAAACGTGCTTAAATTCACTGGAAAAGTTGAAAATTTACATGCACATGTAAATCCAATTTACAAAATGTAAATCTGGATTTACATGATTTGTAAATTGTAATTTACATATTAAAGATTTGTAAAAAAAAAATGACTTGTTATTTACATGTTTCAATAGATCATGTAAATGTATTGTAAATAGTGATTTACAGGGTCGTTTTCTGGGATTATAAATGAAGAACATGTAAATAACATGTAAATTTTTTGGTAGATTTACAGTATCTTCCTTTGTAAATAACATGTAAATGTTTGGAATTATCCTGTAAATAACATGTAAATGTCTTTACCACAAATGGGGCTGTTGAAACCCTGTAAATTAAATTTACATGTTTTATTGGATCATGTATATGTAACGTAAATAGTGATTCAAGTAAGTGACAAAAGGAGGGCTATTGAAACTGTGTACAGTGGAGTCTCAGTATCGAACTTCTGGATAACTGGAACTAAAGGCTGTTTCCCCTGCTTCACTCTATTGCAATTATTCGTTACCCCCAATAACTTGAAATGTTATCAACTCGAACTATTTTAAGTTTCCTCTGACGGCTCGAGTTATGAAGACTCTAAAAACTGACGCTAAAATACGCGTGCCGTTGAAACACTGAAATCGACTGGAACAGTGTTATTGAAGCTACATAGAAATAGGAGGCTGTCAACTTCATGGGACTTGCACTTTAAATAACTATATTTAGAGAGGAAAGCCGCCTCATCCGTCGCTGGTTTTTATGCAGGTCCTCTTTCCAGATCGAATTGGAATTTAGAATGTTGGTTTTTGAGGACAGGGGAAAACCGGAGTACCCGGATAAAAACCTCTCGGAGCAAGGAGAGAACCAACAACAAGCTCAACCCACATATGACGCCGGGACCGAGGATCGAACCCGGGCCACATTGGTGGGAGGCGAGTACTCTCACCACTACACCGCCCCTGCTCCCCTAAAAGCCATTCAATCGGATTTCATCGAAACTTCCAACTTTTATCGATTTTAACTTCTTTACTATCTACATGTATAGCTTAAAATGCGCCTATTGAACTACATATTTATGGAATCCATATCTGTAAAACCATGTAATTGTAAAAGGGAGAAGCTGGAAACTGTGTAACAATGAATCAAGTAACCCTTTAAAAGTCGTGTAAATGAAAATAGCGAGACCAGGACCTGACTGATAGATTCCTGTAAAAGAAGCGCTTGAGAGCCAACGTCAAGATTACCTAGAGTTCGGTATTGGTAGAATAGCTAAACGGAATAATACAAGTACGAATAATTTATTTGAAAATGATGTCGCGCATGTGACGCGTGACACTTGACAGAACTCTCATGGAAAACAAGGCGGTCTCTTTATTAAAATTGTTCCAGCACTGATAAAGTAAAAAATAAAATAATAAAATAGGCCAACTTTAAATTGCGAAGAGTGAATCGTAAAAGTCTGAAAAGTTGCGTATTCTATTCCAGATTTTCAGGTTCAGTGGATTGAGCAAATGGCTGATATCTCGTCAGCACCTGAAAACGTTTACCCTTTACGAGGATCCTGGTCGATCCTGGTTTTTTTTTCAGTTATTCTAGGAGCGAAATTCCATAAGCATAAGTTAATTCTCCAAAATCTTTCCGGTAATTTAATCCATTCAACTCAGGGCGTATGAAAGGGTACAATCTATGTCCTTATACATGACATATCCACCTCGGATTAATATAAGGCCGCTGACCCGAAAGCAGCGAAGGCGGGATATTTTTAACGGTTGAATGGCGGTCGAATTTGACTTCTGGCGAGGCTTCGGGCCTTAAAACGGCTTTATTCAGTGGAAATCTCAATACAAAACGCCCTAAAAGAATGAAGAAGAACCCACGTGTTGTATTTGATAACGTCATGATTTACGTCATGAGTTATTATGGGATGGAATAAATCAGAACGTTTGGAGTACGTTTGAGATTACATGTTTGTGAGTGTTTATATACACTTTTCCGGTTTAAATGTGGTATACAAAACCACGCATCTTTGCAGGTGTTTTTACCGCTGGGTAGCATTTCGATTTAATTTGTACAGTCAACCATGCGTGCATTTCTGGCATGATTCTGCTTGTAACTCAAATGTGCACAATGTTCGTTCAGATTCAATTGATTTTCGAAATGCTAAATGTTCAAATCAGTCTAGTTTCATAAAATTGGTGCGATATTTCACTTTAAACTGTCACAACTTGATAGAAAATAAATCGAAAAAAATCAGATTTGAAAAATACACATGGTATACTTTATAGAGAGGGTAACAAGAACACATGTCAATACATGAACGCATGTTGATATTTACATGTAAGTTTATACCTGCAAAGCTTTACAATACATGAAGGGGGCTTGTTCTCATAGCAGTTGCCTTTACCTAGAAATGCCTTGAATGCTTCAAACTGTCCAATGCCCTTAAGCATACTGTACATTTAAATACAGTTTTGTAAGCTTATATGTACATGTAATATATATACATAGCCCAAGCCTAACAGCGTCGCACTTTGAACAAGCTTAACTAAGGTGGAACTTAACTAAGGTGAAAGGTTGGAAGCACAAGAATTAAGATTGACGAACGGGCTATTTTCAATTTTAGCAATTCTCAAAAACAGTATTACGCGACCGTCTGCACAGTACATTTTTATAGACCGTACAAAAGTTCACAAAAACAACTTTTCTCTGTCTAGAATAACTAGTACCACTAGTTTCCGAATAAAACACAGTTTATTTTTATTAAAAATTGCCCGAGAAACTTTTTGAAAATCAAAAATTGCAAAAATACACAAACATATTTGCATAAGGCGATGCGAGTGAAGATAGAACTGTACTATAAAATCAAAGTCTTGTTTTGTTTACATAAAATCGCTTTTCAATCTATCTAATGAATGAACAAACACATAAAAATGGACAACACAATCTTCTTTCGAAAAAATTTATTCAAATCTCCATTAGTTTACGTTTAAAAGCAAGACGCGTACCATTTAATTATAGCTCATCGAGTTCAAGCTTTCTTCGATGAAATTCAAGAGATCGATACAACTGAATTTAAGCACGTTTTAAAATCAATTCTCCAAAACTAACAATAACAATAATAAAAAGTCACTCACAGATTGATATCAAAGTAGTTATAGAGTTGGCGGCACCAGATCAGTTTTGCAAAACTGATCTGATACCAAGCCAACTCTATACTACTTACCATATAATGGCAAAAATTAAAAGGAAATATTAAATGGTAAAATCAAATGAAACTATATGTTAATAAAAACAAAATGGTGCGTTTATTCCATTGCGTGATTTCCTTTGCGTTTATTTCATTGCGTGATTCCACATAATAGAATCCTTTGCGTGACACAATTCTCGGAAACACAGGAAGTCGATGTTGTCATACAATAGGAGGTTCCCCGATGATATGCTTTATATTTTTCGGCTTACGCGTAAGTCAGTTTTTTTTATCAACTGGTAAACAGGAAGTTGATGATGTTATGGGACTTTCCCTGCTGTCTATTTTTGTTCTATTGAAATATCGCTAACGCGTTAGCCGATTTTTATATGTTCGCTATTTTTGTTTTTTGATAATATGGTCACAACTGCGGTTTTGTTTAAAAAATATAATCTCATATAATAGTATAGAATGAATTGTAATTTGGGAATTCATGGCGAATTTAAGAATACAGGAGAGTTAACCCGTCCCTTTTGTGACCAACGATTAGCAGATGTTGTTAGAAATACGGAAGTTGTTGAATCATGTTGTGATAAAAAAGATATGTTTAATGACAATGGAATGAATGTTTGTAAAAATTGTGGTGTTGTTAATGGATATGATTTACAAGCTCCATATATTGATTTCCATGATAACAAATATAAAATGACGAGAAAGAGTGTGTATATAAGAAAATATCATATTTTAAACGTTGTCAATGATATAGCACAACAGAATCATGTACAAATCAGTAATGATAATAGAGAGAAAATCCTGAGAATATTCGCTTTAATTAATGAAGTATTATCGCAGGTTAACAATAACCGTAAACGGATGATTAGTATTAAATTTTGTTATCAAGCAATTATTTAGGATGCTTGAGCTTCCATACAAGAGTATTAAAGTAACGAAGTCAATGAAGACATTAAAATTCTATGAGACTTGGTGGAAACATGTTTATGAATTGATAAAGAATGATATCAACAAAATTATTAAAAGGTGACCTGTTGCATGATTCTCAGAAAAACAGGAAGTCATACGTCATGTAAAGGGAAAAACCCCTTTGAATGAGTAACAAAATAAAAAATTATGGTAAAGTTTATCGTAGAATTTACTCTAAAAGTTAACTCGGAAGTGAATTTTTTATCGTATTGCTTCTCAAATTTATCAGCAAGAGGACAAAGATCGATGATTATTTCATCAATCAGCTTCATTTCAGTTATAAATTCCTTATGGTTAAATTGATTTCCTCTTAAACATGACCGTAAATCAACCAGATTTTTTTCATATGTTGTGTATCCAAATTTAGACATTTCTATTTTACGTTTATAGTTTTTAATTTCGTTGTATGTCTTAATCAATAAACCACTACCACTAATTACTCCTAAAATAATAGGATTTAATGTAATTGAACCAGCTATTGAACCAGTGGCTATTAAAGAAACTGATGCTAAATTCATAGCTAAATTCAATCTCTTGAAATATTTGAAAGCCTTCTTATAGCACCAAAAGCGTTTATGATAAAATTTATACAATGCTTTGATTTCAGATAATTTTTCTTGGCTGATGTTTTTATCAATATGGTTGAAATTGAATATATTTGTTTTAGTCATTTATATTATATATTTGGATAATTATATTTTAGGATTTGAAATGAAACAATATAATACACCACTTATTTGGCCCATTATTGGAGATCTTTTTATTTTCTTAGGCAATGAAAGGCAGCAATATGTGTATCCAGGCCCCTTTTCATAGTCATTATAAAATCTTCCAAATGCATCATGAAAAATAGCATGTTTAATTAAAAAATGATAATTGGTATTTAGAGTACAAGAACCTGGTCCTATTAATCCAATGTCAGGGTGTTTTTTTAATATTTGGTTAAACGATATTGGCTCATTCAAATAGTTTACATACAAAAATTGATATATTAAAGCCGATTTTAATATTTCATCTTTAGTATTAGGATGTAGGTTTTTTTGGGTTGTGAAAAATTTATTACAAAAATTAATAGCTTGCTCCAAATTCGGCATGTATATTTATTGATTATATTAAATGTAGCTTTCATATATAAAAATATGGTGTATGTTTTTCCTATGTGATTAAAATTGAAGATGCCTGTTTTAGTTATTATATTAAAACTCTTCAAAAAGTGCACTGATATGGCAATTATAAGGTGCGAATTTAATATCATCATCAAATGATATCAATTTGATTTGTACAACTGCATCTTCCCTGAAATTGATAACTGATGTTGATATATTGAAAGTTTATAAAATTTTATTTGATGTTTTTTTCCCAATTCTGCGGAGCGAACGAAGTGTTATGAATTAATATAAACATTTGTTCATATCCTTCAGTTGGTTTATCGTCCAATATCATCAACCATAATTTTACTTATTTCAAATTAATTAATGCAATAAATGATGATGAACCGTTGAATATGATATTATTACTGTTCTTATTTTTCGTATAATTTCCTGAAAATATGAATTTATTTTTCAGTTTTGGTAAACCAATTAGGTTTCTACCATTCATTCAATATCCGTCTCCTTAACCATTTTTCCATTTTCAATTACAAAAACAGTATCAAATACATCTGGATCAACACTTGAGACTTGACCTTGAACACCACAAACGATTAGATGTGCTTTCTTTGTATTCCCTTTAGATATACTTCCATGAAGATCTATCATAATATATTCAGGTGGAGATACCTGATTCTTATTTAAATGAACAATGCTTTTTGTATATCCTTCAGTGTTGAATATCTTTGTAGTTTGCTGTCCGATATTAATAACTGATGAGACAACATTGACAGATGTCGAACTAATGTGAGCTTTATCTGGAACGAAAAACTCGATCACCAAAGTGAACTCACCTTGAGGAAGTTTGTATGCATTAAAACCTATCCTTGACCTGAACTCATCGTTATTGTCTGTCGTAAGGGTCATATCATAGGCTTTCTTATTGATTTTGTGTGGACTGGATACAAAATTGATAATACCATTAACAACAATATTACTCTCCGACGAGCTCTCGTCCACATCTTCCATCAGGTATCTGAAAACGTCTTTTTCTGCAGTAGAGGAAGTTATGTGTGACTTGTTAACATAACTCTTACAATCGTCTGTTATTCGTGTATACAAGTTTGTATTAGAATCATTGAGTTCGGCGTTGAAGAATGAAACATTTACGGCAGCGCCATTCTCATTTGGTTTAGGTGTTGCTAAATAGTAATTTTATAACTTTGCATATCGAGATCGCTGGAAATCGTTTAGTCTAATTTTTCGTTTAAATGTGTATCAACATAACCTTTATTCGTAGCCATATCGCTTACAGTTGGGGTTTGAACATTATATATCACGTGGTTGTTCATATCAATTGAATTCTCCATAGGAAGCATTTCTTTACGGGATAAGAATATATTTTTGACATCATTGTAAGAAACTAGATTGTTATAATGTGCTCCCAAATCATGCCATGTTTGTTGTTTTGATTGGACAATATTGTACATCTCCTTCAAATCAATATCTTTAGTCACTTCATGAGTGTGAGCTGGAGCATCAGGATGATACTTTTTTAAAGTGATCATATTGACGGCAGAAAAATCGTTATCTTCATCCGTATCCATATTTGTGATCAGTTTTCGATCCATATCAATTTCTCCAGGTAGAATTAATTTATTTCCTCTGAGGTCAAGATCCCCCGTCATATGAGTTGTTCCATCTAATTTTAAATAATGTGTGTCTCCATACTCTTTGTTAACAGCATCTTTTTCTGAAATCGGTGTTTTTAAATTTCTTATATTATTGTTTTTCATATCAAGATTTGCTGTAACTAATGGTAAATGCTTACTAACAAATGTATTTCTAACAAAATTGAAATCAACCACATTATCCAAGCCAGTAACTTGTCCTATATTTACTAATTTTTTACCTTGCATATCGTAATCAGGTAATCCACGTTGTGGGTGGTTAGTAGATTGTGAGGAGGGTAAAAGTCCATTTGAGTAACTCATATATAATTGAGTTATATTATATTTTTCCATTGAAATTCTTAGTTGTGAATTTCCGTGGCTTATCAATATATACGAAGGAATATGGTTCTTTAGTTGCTTTCTCATATAATTCTTTTGGAATACTGTTTTCACGGCAAATTAGACTCCTCTCATTAGCACTTGGGAATTCGTAAATAGAGAAATGTGAACAGTTCAATCTTATATCTTTTGGTGTCTTATAGTAGCTTTGACTCAGATAAATCACACTGCAATTTTTGTGTCTCCCTCGTATAAAACAGTCGACCAATGGTTTTTGGTTTTTATTACATACGAAATCGTCAAATTCTACTAATTTCTGTGAGTCACAGTCAATGTCTTCAACTGGAATAATCTCATCATTGTTTGCATCGATAACTTCATAGCCAACTTCATCACTTATTGGTTGGAACATATCCATAAGATTCTGGTACTTAGACTGCTCTAAGTTTTTAGCATAAAGATATACTTTATCAAAATACAACAGATGGATGATCATATGCATTAGTGCATTAGTTTTACCAGAACCGCTGGGTCCGTAAACCAACATCCGAAATGATCGATCAGGCATGAATTCATATAACTGTTTAAAGTTTGAGACAACATCGTCTTCAACGTCATAATTTGGTATTTTCATTTATATTATATGGGTATATTATTTCAATATAACATGGTGTATAACAAGGTGTACAACACGGTGTACAACACCATGTTAAACGTTATTTTTTATATATGATTTTCATTTTTATGTAATATAATAATATAACAATAAATGAGTTTACTTAAGTGGAAAGAACTCGCAAAGAGTAAAACTGAATTAGGGAATAAGATTAATTATGTTCATGATAGAATTACGAAACATGATATTAGTCAGCAGACCAGTCAGGAGTCATTGGCTAAGGTATTTAAACCAGTTACTAGTAAATTAGATGATGTTATTGACAGTAATTTAGATTTGAGGATGCCTCAGAGAAAAAAGCGACCACCTAAGAAAGGTGAGCCTGGTATTGACTATATGCCTGAAGTTGATCCTTTCGAAGAAATGGAAATTGATGATCTGTTTGGTGATTATGTACCACCACAGCAAGAAAAACAACTGGTGCCAAAACCACCAACATATGAAGAATCTTTACAAGATCTTCTGGAAGGAAAGAAGGAGATTTATGTTGATCCTCAGTACTTACAGGAACCTGATTATTTACCACCAGATTATGACGAAGTCGAAGAGTATGCCCAAGATGAATATAATGCCCAAGATGCATCTGCCATATTAGATGATATTGGTGTTGTAAATTATGATTCTGTTGAAAAGGTATTGTCTCAGCCTCATATGACACCCCAAAAGACCAAAAACTATATTAACAAGATAATCTTAAAGCCCGCGAAATATAGATTACTACAATTACAAGGAGTGCAAGCCAATAATACAAAACAATATAATAAGGGAAATATAACTAAAGCTGAAAGAGACATATAGGGATCGAATAAACATCACAAGAAAAACTTTAAATGAATACATAAAACATTATAAGACTAAACTGGAAACAATAAGAGGTTCTGGAATCCAGAAAAAAAAAACAGAGAGGTGGAAATATTATGTTTTATAATGATATAAAGCAGCTTTTGAAAAAACTTGAATTGATTATTGGTGAAATTCTAGCAGGGAATACAAGCCTTGAGATGCGAAATACAGGAGTAGCTATCCTGGATATTTTACTAAAGACTGCAAAAATCAATAGACCGCAATATAATAAATTGTTTAGTCAATATTTCAAAATATAATTAATATAACTTTATTATATAAATGGAACGAGAGATAGTATTATCATCTTATAGTGTAAAAAATCAAGGGAATAATAAACCTGAGGATTTTACAACAAAATTTTCTAGACCTATAATTTTAGATAGAAATATGCAACATGTTATTGGTCTTAACAGAATTATCAATATGAGTTTTACATGGTTTAATGTTAATGCTGGATACAACAATCAATTAATCAAATATAGCTCCGATAGTGGTTCAACATTTAACAACATCACCTTTCCAGCCGGAGTATGGAATTATACAGACTTCAATACATATATCAAGGACATAACAAAAACTGGTGATACGTATCCTATCACTCTTGAATTCGATAATACAGCATTTAGGGTCGCGGTTACATTAGCTCAGAATTATCGGCTTGATTTGACACATTCCAATTTTAATGATCTAATCGGTTTCGATAAAATAGTATTAACAAGTGGGACAAACATTGGACCAAGGGTTCCAAATCTATCTCAAGATACAGATGTCCTCAATGTTCATTGCGACCTAATTAATGATTCACTTGTAGACGGTCAAGATACAGACATCATTTATTCCTTCTCAACCAGTGTACTCCAACCTAGTTATTCATTTACCCTCGAACCACGAAGAGTCACATTTAATCCAGTTAATAAGAATAGTATAAGTAGTATCAGGGTATACATTACTGATGGAAAAAGAAGATTAGTTAACCTGAATGGAGCAGATACATCTTTCTCACTAATTCTGAAAAGTTTAGAATAATATAACATAATAGTATAATGAAACCATATGAATTCAAAAGATTTTACCATCCAAAACTTGGTAAATTTGTATATCAACACAAAGGGTCTGGGCTTATCGTTGATAATATTTTCAAACCGTTGAAGAGTGTGGCATCATCTGTTCATCGCCAGAAAAGTCGAATCAAAGTGGGCGGGACTTATTTGGATCCACTGAACCATATCAAATGGGCTGTCAGTTGTCCAATTGTGTTAACGCGTTTCTGATTGGTTCAGGTACAAGACCGTCACGAAAATGCTTTCCCCTTGATTTCGTAATGGCGGCTCGCGAGAGAAGAGAGAACGGGTTTTACGCATCGCTAAATAATGTTTCTTCGGTTGATTGGCTTCCAAAAATGAAGGGCCGTAAGATCAAAGGAAGAGGACGGCTCTGGGAAGTGGAGCGCCTTGTCGCTAAACGAGAAAACGCTACGGTAAATTGCATTTTTTTTGTCGCTACATTGGAGACAGTACCGATCGCGTGGTCATTTCAGCAGCGATAATTCCGGCGGCTAATATTTGCGGCAAGATATTAAGCCGAAATGCAGACATAGTGTTGCTTTATTGATACAGAATTTTATGTTTTATTTGCTAACAGAGGACTACTGAATACTTAGTTTTGTGGAGGGGTTACTCTTCGTATGACTCTACATGGGAGCCCGAAGAAAATATTTCTCCCGACTGTGTCCGGTAGGACCTATTGATTCTTGCTGCTTGCAAATAATCTAAGAACTATTTTCAATATGCAACTTTTTGACGAGTATTTTATTTACAAACCAGAACTTGCTTATCGTTTTGCAATGTTGTGTTGTTATGATCAGTACAGCAGTTCTCTTTACTAATTTGCTTGTTTGTGGTGTGTTAGGTATCGAGAAGTTAGTTATGATCAGTAGTCGACGCATATTATTTTGTTATTTCAGTTTCGGGCTGTTTATATTAACTTATATTGTTCCTTAGGTAATTGCTGTAAACTTCTAGACTCATATTATTTACTGACAACAAAAATATAGCTTGAATATATTTTATAAATTCTTTTATAGATTTTTCAAGAATCCAGTGATTGAGGAAACTCTGGCCTTTGCAGAGGCAGCCACATTCAGGATTGCTGTTGAGCAGCATCTTAAATCAAAGTCTAGGCTACCTGTAACTATCAGATTTAGAGGAGATATTTACAGATGGTTCTTCAAGAATAAAGGAACTTTCCAAGGTGGATGGCAGGTGCTGGACAAGAAAGATTTCCCAAGAAAGTATTTCCCTGAGTTTTGGGATCACTGTGGTGATTCACACAGCCAGGGGATAAAAGCGTTTTACCCAATGAAGGTAAAACACTTTATCTCTTGGTCACCCAAAAAATACAGTGTGAGGGAAAGTCATCCTCAACTCCCAAGAGCCTTTCAGGAAAAGTTGACCTTAACATTTATAAAAGTGGCTCTTGGGGACTCTTAATTTGCCATTTTATACTTAAAAATTATTTTTTCTTAGCCCGTTTTGCTTGCTTTTTCCCTCTAGATTTGCTAGTACATGCAGTTTGTTTTCTTTTCCCTGTTTTGTTTTGTTTGGATTGAGGCTCAGGTGTTGTCGGTACATCTTCACTCGGTATCATTTCAAGGGGTTTGTCATGGCTAATTCGTTTCCTTAGTTTGCGCTTTTTTTAATGTTTGTTTCCCAGTATTCTGTGTTTTTCTTTGTGTAGTTTCTGGGTCTCCTCTCCCTGTGCTTGACAGCACGTATACGATGTTCAGCACGTAGAATTTCAGCAGGGTCATCAGTGTGATTACTTTTTCTTTGTATGATCTTCCGTGCATCATCATTGTTTTTCTCCACCCCTGCAAGTTTAAATATCAGCATGTTACTTCTATTTTTGAACTGAAATGAAATGGCCCATTCATTCATTAATTTTACAGCTACTTTTATAAATGTGGAGGTTAATTTCTTCTGAAAAGCTCCAAAATTGCAAATACAAATGTACCTTGACCACTAAACTGTTTAAGATTTTTGTGTTGCTCCACCATTTGGGGAACATGATATGCAGCTGAATGCATATAGCATGTCACACGCTCTCGAGCATAGCCAATCCTATAATCTCCCAGTTGAGCAAAGGTATCAATCCATGTTTTTATCTGGAAAGAAAAGAAGCATTATGATTTTGTTCCAACCTGATAAATGAGAAATAGGGTAGTTGATAAATCAATTATATTGTAACTTACCTTTAGACGATATTCCTCGATGTTAGTTGGTTTAAAAGATGAGATGAAGTTAAAGTACATCTCTTCAAATCCCTGTAAAAGAGACACTAAAGCTTTATATCATGCAAATAACTGTGCATATATATTTTTAGATATTTGAAATTATATCATTTAAATTGAATACCTTCCACAGTTCTACCACAGTCTTGGCAGTATCCTGCTGGATGAATGGTTCCAGTTTACTTGGAAGAACTTTCAGAAGTTTTTTCCTGTCATCCCCCATTAGACTTGTCCAGTCCCATGTTCCTGATCCTTTCCCATCAGCATTTCGTTTCTCCCACACAGAGAATGATACCCCACAGCTGTTGATGGCTTGAACCAGCTTGTCTAGGTGGACTCTTTTCTTGGCAGTAAGGAAACTCTCCTTGTCATCCCACTGCATTGCATCTTCCACTATGTTGCCAATCAAGATATCTGTAACACGTAGCATTAAATGCAGCTCATCCAAGATGATGTGATCCAGTGGGATGTTTAGGAGAGGTTGATGCACACAACAGTAGTTTTCCCCTTTGGATTTGGATGCACATTCACGAAGTTCTTCCAGTGTCCTTCTGAGCGGTTCTTTGTCATAATAATTGTCAGGCTTGTTCATGTCTCCCCTTAATATAAATAAGAAAATAAGAAATTTTTTAAGATTATTTTTAAAGATTTTTTTTATACATGTACAGTGTAGAATATGGATGTATCAGTGAGTGATACCTGTCTTTCTTGTGAACTTTGCACCACAAACAAGCATAGTTAGAAGTTGCTGCACTGATGCCCATCACCAACAGCAAAAACTGCAAAGATATACATGTCATATGATTACAATAAGTTGGTACTAGGATCTAAGCATGCATTGAAATATGTCATTCTTGAAAGAATTCAAGATGCTGTCAGTATTGTGCTATTTATTACTTACTAATAGCGAAGCGCACATTACTATTTATAGAACTAAAACTGAGACAAACAAACCAAAAGTGACTCTCAGGGGATTCCTAGTAAGGAATTTCTATTGTCAGAAATGCAAGAATAAACAAGAATAAATTATAAACTCAGACAAACATGAGTACTGACGTCATTTGTGCGCTTTGCTATTACATTGTACCAAGCCTAAGTTCTTTAATTGCACTCTTCAGATGTATATGACCTTTTAGTGCATGGATATGTAATATAACCAGTATAATTTATATAACTGTATTACCTTGTAATCACCTCCAAAAAACATTTCTACATCTATTTGCTTTCCATCAACGGTTATAGAGCCACTGTCTATGATGTCATTGACCTCATCAAAGACTTCCTTGAAGCTACTTTCCAGGGTTTCTCTGTCTTCAGGGCCATTCACAACAGCAATGGTATGAGTACCTATATACAAGTTGTGAAACAAAAAAAATCTCTATGAATGATGATGTAATTCATTTTTTTATTAAGGTGCTGTCAAAGAAAATTACCATAAGATATAAATGAAATAAAATAGTTTATATTTGTTTTTGCATAGCCATTATTTTTGTTCCATTAAAGATGATCAAAATAATGTAATTTGGCACCTTTTGATGATAACAAATCATCTGTACTGATCAGTAGCTGATCAGTAGAAAATTGCTCACTCTGCTCATTCTGGCACCATCACCACTCAACTTGACTTTGACTTTTTCGCCTTCTTGCAGTTTATTGTCTTTTAGCTGCAGAGACATTAAATAAGCTGATTTGAGTACAAAAATTGGAATGATAACAAAATCATTGCAAAGGAAAAGACAATAATGTAATGACTCAAAATTGTTTAAAGTGACTGCATTTTAGCACACTAAATAATACAAAAAATCAAACAAAATGGGATATGTACATACCATTTGTTGCACTTGATCAGTCAGTAATTGTTTGAAAGAGTGTTGTGCTCCTGAGGCCTTCCCTGGAGTAGACTTGATTATGCAAGTTTTGTTATATTCAGTTCTACATTGTTTAAACAAGTAAGACTTCGGCAACCCATCAGTTGTCATAGACAATTCATGTATAAACTCATCGCCGACTCCAAATTTATCATTTAGGTAAAGAATGCTCTCAACTCTGGCTTTATCATCCACACTGAGTTTCAGAAATTGGCTTGGAGGGGAGGGCAGAGTTACATCACTAGATGGAGCAGTTGTGGATGTATTGTCAGGTGTAGAAGGTGGTGTGTCAGGTAAATTGCTATCTTTTGAAGCTGGGGAAGACAGGAGGCAGCTGTCACTTTTATCCAAGGCTTTTGATGTAGTGGACAAGTTGTTTAACTCAACAGTGTAGGTTTTAGAGCTGTCTGGATCCTTCAACTTTAAGCAGTCAAGCTCAAGTCCAAAAAGACTACTGAAATGCAGAGCCTTTTGAGCTCTTGATTTTAATTCTTTGAATTTCTTATTTTGGGCTTGAGTTGAGTTAAGCTTTGGGATAGCTGTCCCTCTAACTTGAATAAACTGATCCTTTTCTAACTGCCTGATGTATTTTTTCATTTTCTCGCAGTCTTCCTTTTCCTTAAGCATCTCCATTTTCATTTTCTCGCAGTCTTCCTTTTCCTTAAGCATTTCCAGGAAACGTTCTTCTTTTTCTTTTTCAATGTCAGCATATTTTTGTTCCCATTCCTCAATGTGGGCTTCTGCTACTTCCAATTTTTGCACTAGGCTAGCAACTTCCGATTTCCATTGCTCTGCTGTTATGATGTCATTTTTCCAAACCGCAACCTTCGTCCATTTTTGCAAAAATTTTTGTCTCGTTTTCAAGCTCCCCTGTTTGTTTAGAAGTTTCCTTCTATTTTCAGCATCAATGCAGATTTTAGACAACTGTTTTTCAAGCCTAACACTGTTACGATTGAGACGGAAAGCATCTCCAGGTATACTTACATTGGCTAGGTCAATGTAAGAGAGGCCAGCTTTCAAGTTGGAAGGATGCATGTCTCTTCTCCAGCTAGCAAGAGTCTCCAATTTTATCTTTAACCAAGACACGACTTCATTGCCACTTTCACGCTGTTTCAATACGTAGCGAAGGTGCGTGTTCGGAGAATCGCAAAGGGAAATAACTGGGGCCTCTTTGTGTACGTCAGACATATCAAAACTTTGCTGATGTGTGTAGCTATAAACAATAACTCATGCTAATATTATGGCGCCTTTTTTTTCGAAAACCCCGCGCGAAGCTTGCAAAACCTATGGGTGACTTGGGTTCCAGTCCACCCCGTTTTACAAGGCTTTAGAAAGCCTGCAATATTTTTTTTAAAGATGGCGCATCGGAGGAGAAGATGGTGACTTGTTTACCTCACGTTTTCCATCCATCAAAGGCGCTTATGTCTTCTTCTTTCTTGTAAACTTTGGCATGTTTCAGTTTTAAAAACCGAGCCCAGATCTAGACCAATCTACTGGATATTTCTGCAGAAGAATGGAGTGATATTGTGCCTATCCACATGGATCGACGGTAAGGTTCGTAGCGGTCACATAGTAGTACAAAACTAAAATATAGTTCACGGAAATTCAGCATTTTTATTTAGTGACATGCAATATGGCGACAAATATACTACTTTACAAAATTCGCAAAACCGAACCGAAGTTAGCATGTTTGATACTGTAAACTACTTCCAAACAAACTTTAAGTCAACAAGACATAAACAAGATCGACGGTAGCTTGACCAGTTACAAATATTAGAATTTTCGAAGACATAAAAATTTTTCCCCATACATTCTCTGTAATGCGAGAGTGACATTATTGCCCGAAAATTGTTTTGCGTGACGCTTCCACTGCGCATGTCGATTCGACTTTTCTGGCGATGTTCAAGAAATTTGCTAAGCCAATAGCAAAGAAGGCATTAGAATCGGGGATATCACATACAGGTGAGAGACTGGGTAAGGCGGTATCACAGAAGTCAGGAGACCTAATAATGAAAAGATTGGCAAATTTGAGAAAAGGAGCTACAAGACAAAAGACACTTCTTCCATCCTCACCCATTAAACAGCAACAGCAAGATGAAAGTACTGATATGATACTCAATAGATTGATATCTGGATCTGGTATAAAAAGAAGGCGTAGAGTCTTCGAATAAATAACATGATTGAAAACATCCATATGGTATATTGCAAAATTATGGTATATAATTGTAAAATTATCTAACATAATAATATATGTCTTTTAGAACAAGTGAATTTCTACAAAGAAATGAGTTGGTGCGATTCCAACTTGACGATGTAAGCAGAGCCCCAGCTAACAATCAACACCAAGACAAAAATGGGGATAAATTTACAATTAATGATTGATCGAGCTTTTTCGATTGGTACAATGCTTATTTCGAGGTCCAGTTCCAGGTACAAAAATTAGCTGATGGTACAGCCTATGATGCAGACAGGATTACAGTTATTAATGGAGCCCATAGTTTGATTAGACACATGATGATAAAATCAGCAGGAAAGATCGTATATGACACAGCCAATCTACATAAGGTAACTTTTGTAAAGAATGTGCTGGAATATAGTGACGATTTTGCTCGTAGTGTTGCCAAAAACTCTCTTTGGTATTTGGACACAGATGACACATCAGCAAACACAAATACAGGGTTTGAGTCCAGGCGACTTTTGACTAGAGAGAATGCTAATGTCAATGATATCATACCTCTTAATCGTTACAGTTTCTTCGAAGAGCTAGAAGATCGAATGTTAGTCCCAATGCAACTACAGTTTAATATACAGTTACAGAATGACAATGAATTAATCTATAAGGCCGGTGCAGCAGATGCTGGTCGAGTGTTCATTGATAGATTGCTAATTTGAGTGCCAAAATTGACACCAAAAGACAGTCTCTACGATAAGTTTGTTAGTTCTTTTTTGAAAGATGATAAATGGACATATCTGAGAGAAATGTATGAGGTGTCCGCACCAACACAAAGCAGTGGATTCTTCCAGATATCCTCCAGTATTGATTATGTTAAGGCTATCTTTGTATATCTACAACGAGCTAAAACAAACAATGCAGAAGCGAATCCGTACCTGTTTGACACTTTCAAAGTAAATTCGGATGATGATGATTGCAGTCTTACAACATGCAGATTGGAATACGGTAACGGTGTATTTTACCCAGAAACCGAGTATGACAGTGAGAGTAACGTAAGAATCTTCAACGATTTAATGTCTTATGCGATGAGAAGGAATGATTACAACACCGGAACCCAGTTGAATCTAGCTAATTATAATAGTCTCTATCCACTAATCTATTTCGATTTATAAAATAATTGTGATACTACGCGCGTTCTGATTGGCCAAAGACCTATTAACTATTGTGCCGGTAAACTCATAGAAAACCGCGCAAGCGAAACTGTAAAGTAAACAAAGTTCAATTTTCCACTACATCAACACAAGCGTGAGGAGAAAGAATTTCACAACTCGAGCCACTGTTCGAGCCGGTTTAGTCTCTTATTGCATATTGTGGTCTGTTAGAAGATGAGAAGAGAAGATATGTTTCTTATAAACGATAAGTTGCTGCTCAAACCTACAAAATAAAAAAAAAATTCCCACGCACGCAAGCAAAAACCGGCTTAACGACAAAAGAACATTAAGCTTTAATATTTTAAAACTGATATCAACAACAGGAATATATTTTCATTTAACATTGGCTTGGAAAGGCTTACATGCAGCGATCAATGACAATCAAAACAACCTCGATATGTACTTTGTGAAGTTCATTGAACTGAAGGTTTAGCTATTAGTGGAAAGCTCAAAAATTATGGATCCCGAAGAGAAAACAATGGCTTTCAAACTGAGGAATTTTCGATTGAAATTCACTGAACTGAAGTTTATAAATGTTCCTACAAATCCTAAGATAACTTCTAAATAAGATGGATTTTCACAGTGGAATTAAAAAGCAAGGCTTAAGCTTATAGCTTTGTTGTTTAGGATAACACTTAAGCTTAATTATTTTACGCCGATTCCATTTACACGCTTTATCGAGTTTTGTTTTTGACATTTTTTCATGGAATACTTTTGTACCGGATGCCGTTTAAATTCTGATTATGTGTCCAAGCAAGGATGATCAATTACCAAGAAGAAAATGAAGCCAACAAAAATTATAGGTTTATGGTTAAACAAATTATTTGCATGGAATGATCAAACAATTCAACTGTAGGCTTAAAAAACAATGAGCTTAGTTTTCATTCAGAACTTAAAATGTAGAGAAGTACGGGCTTCATTGTACACTGGAACTAACCTTTATTCCAATTGAAAAATTCTTGACAAGAAGGCAATCTTTGAATCCAACATACGCCATAAAAAGTTTAGGCTTTCAAACTTTCCTCGTACATTCATGTTTGCGGCGGCAGATTCCGGACACAATTTTCTGGATTTCCCATTCAAAGAACTTTTGAATCATTGAATATATTTTCTTCTTTCAGCTGAAGTTCATTCTTTCAGCCGCTCTGATTGGTTTTCCCGGTCATATGATGAATGTTATGAGAACAAGCTACTTGATCGGCACAAAACTACAACAAATTTCTCTCTTTACAAACGCTTTTCATAGTTTGTTTGTAAAAGCTTGTAAACCTTTTCTCGTGTTCTCCCAACATCCCGCGTGGTTCTATTACGCCGGTAAAGTCATAGAAAATGTGTTCAATTGCTTAACTATCATATCAAGCAGAGAAAGTAACAAGAGACCCAAAACAGTTGATTTTTAGGTATAAACTCAATGCTAATAGTGCTGCAAATAGTCCTTTCAGCGAACATGCTATAGTCCTAAATGAAGAGACAGTTGTTATTGACAAAGTGGGAAATGAATTGGCTATAGTGTAAAAAAGTAATAAATTGCTAATCAAATAATAATATCCTTATTTCATATATGTTTTATAACCAGAAAATTATATAATATATATTATATACAACAAATGACTCAACTTTATGAAATCAATGTGAGACTTTCAGAAAATCAAAAAAAGAATCTGAGTACTGCTTACCACAAAAGGGAAACAATTGTTCTAAGACTTACGAAGGACTCTCTTCGTGGTAATGATACTCCACATGTCCCGGCAATGGTAAAAAAAAAGGTTGGAGAAAAATCGACTATTGAATAAGGGTATGGACATTAAGCTTGCGAAAACCAATATTAGAAAACAAGTCGGTGGTAGTTTGTTAACTACCATTCTAACCCTTGGACGTGCAGCTTTACCTACTATTGGTAAAACCCTTGGTCTATCAGCTCTAGCTGGCTTGGCTTCAAAAGGTGCTTCTCAAGTGGTTAAAGCAATATCTGGAAGAGGTGTACAGTCGGATGGTTTTCTTATACCCCAAGATAAAATTAATAAGCTGATAGAATATAAGCATCTTTTAACGACGAAACAATGGCAGGATGTCATTGGGTTACAGCTTATGTAAAAGACAACGTGATAAATTATTTTGACAGTTTTGGTATGTCTCCATTTCAAGAGATCGTAAATCACGCGAAAAGAAGGAATATGACACTGCTTCACCAAAACAACCAAATCCAAAACATAAAAACGTCTACATGTGGCTACTTCTGTTTATACTTTCTGAACGAAATGAATAAGGGGAATTCGTATTATAATTTATTGCAAGTATTTGACATATATGATACAATGAAGAATGAGAGATTCCTCGAACATTATTTTAGAAATATCTAACTTATATATATATATATATATATATATATATATATATATATATATATATATATATAATGGTAAAATCATATTGTGTTAGACAGAAGAAAGTCACTGAATGTGTCCCAGGTTCTGAAAGATATCAAAAAACTAAAAATGGTCGAACTATGTTGAAATGCACTTGTGCTGAATGTGGTATAACAAAGACTAAATTTGTTAAAAAAAAAGGGAAACTAAAAGGCCCGTCTGAAGGGGCGGGCTTATTTGATATAGCAAATTCCGACAGTCTTGGTGAAATTGCAGCTAAAAGTGCTTTAAAAGGTGTTTATAATCTTGGTAGATTGGGTCTTTCAAAGGCTGTTAAATCTAATTTTGCAAAACAAAAGATTAAAGGAATGGCTGATAAATATTTGGATCAAGCCTTAGATAGTTTAACTTCAGATATTATTAAGAAACTAGATCCATTGCATAAAGGTAGTGGGATAGATATTCATAAAGCTATATTAAAGATAGCACCCAAGAAGGGCTTTGTACTACCTGGACATCATAATACAGGACCTGGAAACCCTATAAATCAACAATTAAGATATGACCCAAACACTGGTCAAATACTTGAGATCTATCAGCAACCAACGGGTAAAACAGATGCTGTCAGTATGCAGCATGACGTTGAATATAGTGTTTGTGGAAATAACCAAAAAGTGATCAAGTCAAATGTAAAAACAATGCAGACAGAAAATGGTTAATGCACTCGATGCTATTCCATACAATGAAAGACAATGGGGACATACTGTAGCTCGAAATGTAATAGCAACTAAGGCTAAATTAGGATTAGGTGTTAAACAAAAAAGGAAGTCAAAAAACGGGAAGCGGCGTTGAGTAAAAATGATTGGGCTCAACAATTAGCCGATGAATTACATAAGCCAATCAAACGAAAATTTAAAACAAGAAGATTTATTGTTAATGGAATAGATGATATTTGGAGTGCAGATCTCGTTTTCATGGATAAGCTCTCAAAATGGAATAAAGGATTCAAATACATATTGACTGTAATAGATGTATTCAGTAAATTTGCTTGGGCTATACCACTAAAAAACAAAACAGGTATTTTAATTACTGATGCATTTAACGACATCATTAAAAAGTATAAAAGAAAACCGAAATATCTCTGGGTTGATGAAGGATCTGAATTTTATAATAAAACTTTCAAGGAGTGGTTCAAACAAAACAATATTGAGATGTATTCCACTTTTAATGAAGGTAAAGCTGTTGTGATTGAACGTTTTAATCGCACTTTGAAAACCAGAATGTATAAACAATTCACAGTTCAAAGTAATACTGTTTGGCATAATATTTTAGATGATTTGGTTAAAAAACACAACAACACTAAGCACAGTTCAAAAAAAATGTCACCGCTTGAAGCATCTAAGAAAAAGAATGAAGGAACTGTTTATTTCAATCTATATGATGATATGGAACCATCATCATCAAAAGTAAAATTCAACGTTAGTGATAATGTTAGAATTTCAAATTATAAAAGAAAGGTATTTGATAAAGGATATACTCCAAATTGGTCTGAAAAGGTATTTACAGTTGATAAAATCCAATATTCCAATCCAATAATATACAAATTGAAAGATCTCAATAATGAAGCAATAGAAGGATCATTTTACACTAAAGAATTACAATTAGCTCGATAAGATATATTCCGTATTGATAAAGTAATCAAAAGAGACTATAAGAAAAAACAAGCTCTAGTTTCATGGTCTGGTTATCCAAAAGAGTTCAATTCATGGGTACCTCTAAAGGACGTTAAAAATATCTAACATATATGTATAATGAATAATAACGAGATAATTAGAAATGTTGAAAAAAAACTCGATGATTGTTATAAAGTCGTTAATGATCTCCATGATAAAATTGACATGTTAATACAACATATATTGAAGTTGTTAAGATCATGTTCTAAAAAACATCAACAAATAGATGAGGATATTACACTGAAAGATCTGATGAAATGCACTACAAATGATATAGAACTCGATAGATATGACAGTTCGTACGATGTTTTGAAATCAACCAAAGTTGATAATGTCAAATATTTCAAACGTGAAAATAATATTTTTACACCTGTGAATACAACAAGTAATGCAAATTTGATTAATGAGACTTGGCTTTAAAAAAGGGTTAAAGAGATGTTACTATTTACAAGTATCCCAGAAATTTCTGAGATATTTATATCTTTGCATTCGCTATTCAGTGGTAGCCAAAAATATTAATGTTTCTGGCTATTCATTTACACTTTTTGTTGTGAACATATTTATAATTATTTTAAAAGTTTTGCCACATTTCGGGCATTTGTATTCTTTGTTTTGCCATTTTTTCATAGCTTGCATATGGTGTTTCTTTTTGTCTTCATTGGGGACTCTATTTTTACGTAAATTAGAAGCTTTTTTGTAGTTATCTGGCAAGTCATCTTGTTTGATATACTCAAATTTATATGAACATCCGTCTTTTTTTGAGATACCGGATTTACAATTATTGATACTTTCACATACCATTTTAACAATACCAGCATTTATTTGAAGATGTTGTTGAACAGCATACATACTGTAAAAATATGAAACTTCTTTGGTAGTAATGTTAGTTGCTTTTACACACCTTTTATTTTCATTATTTTTAGCAACAAATGTATAATCTCGATTAGTTGCTGATTTCTTGCAATTCTGTTGCTGTGTAACAAGCTCTAAATTACATAATCTGTTATCATCTTTCATATTATTAATATGATCAATCACTTTACCTTCTGGGATGACACCGTTGTGACATTCCCAAACAAACCGGTGGACATAATATTTTTTTGGTTCACCGCCATATTTTCTTGTAGCACATTGCACATATCCGGAATTATTTTTTTGACCCTTATGGGGTAATTTCTTAATGAAATTTATGACATTTCCATTTTTATCTGAAGCATACAAATCATAAACTGGATGAACATGATAAACGCATTTATTAATTTCAATCTTACTCATATAATATAGTTTATATAATTTTATCTTTATAAGGTTTTATTTGCGTTTATGGTTTAAAGAAATAATATATATAGTTATAATATAATAAAATGAAATCAGAAAAATCTAACGTTATGAATATGAACAAGAGCGATCTTAAGAAACTTAGTAATTCAGAACTCATCAAATTGCTTTTAAAGCAACAGAATAAAAAGCCTAAAATTATCGTGGTAGATGATACCAAACCAGGACCAACACCAAGGACTGTAAAATCAATTAGACCAATCCCAACACCTCATAGGAGTGTAAATCAAATGGTGCAAGATTATGAAAACAATATAATTCTTCCACCATTGGAATTCAGAGATAAACCAGTTCCATTACCAAGGACTAAAAAACCAGTTCCATTACCAAGGCCTAAGATAGAGCAAACAGATAAAGCTCTGAAAGGCTATACAAAGTCTTTTGAAATTAATATAAAAAATAACCTAAATAATAATAATAAATAAGACCCGCTAGCACAACTACAAAACACAAGAGAGGCTATAGCATATCATATTAAAAATATACTAATATCCATGAAAGGTCTAAAATTTGTTGAAACGCTTAGGGTGGCATTTACAAAAATATCAGATAGTGAAATAGTGTATAAGACTGCATATTTCAACAGTGTAGCTCAAACAATTATAAATAATCTAGAAATTACTAAATCACTACAATTGTCAAAACAGCAATCTTGAATAAGATAGCTCAATGGATATCTGAAGGGTCTGGTTGGACTGTTAAATCAGTTGAAAACCATTATCTTAATGTTGTAAAATATCAACCAATGAGAGGCTCTTCATACATTAAACTACCACAAGAACTCAGAAACAGTGCAAAGGGATTGATAAATATGAAAAATGAGGATAATGGCTTTAGGTGGTGTCACATCAGACATTTGAATCCTCAAGAAAAATACCCACAGAGAATTAAAAAATGTGATAAAGAATTTATTGAAAAGTTGAATTACTCAGGAATTGAATTTCCAGTCAATCAAAAACAGTATAATAAAATTGAGAAACAGAATAATATCAATATCAATGTATTTGGATATGAAGAAAAACAACCATTTCCTATTTACATATCCCAAGAAAAATTTGAAGATCAAATGCATTTATTATTGATAACAGAAGGCGAAAACAAACATTATGTATTAATAAAAGACTTCAATAAATTTAGGTACAATCAAACAAAACATGAACATAGAAAGCATTTTTGTATGTATTGTTTACAATGTTTCAGTAGTGAAAGAGTATTATTAAATCATAAAGAAAATTGCATCATAATAAATGGAAAACAAGCCATAAAAATGCCGTCAAAGGATAATAACTTATTGAAATTAAACAACTTTCATAAGCAGTTGCCTGTACCATTTGTCGTCTATGCAGATTTTGAAGCTATTGTAGAAAAAATAGAAGGACGCAGGCCAAACAATGACAAATCCTATACTGAATCGTATCCAAAACATACTGATTGTGGTTATGGTTATAAGGTTGTATGCTGTTATGATGATAAATATAGTAAACCAGTACAGATCTATAGAGGTGAAAAAGCTGTTAACAAATTTATGGAAGCTATGTTAGAAGAAGTTAAATATTGTCGTAATATGAATAAAAGATATTTTATCAAACCATTAAAAATGACAACAAAGGATGAAGAAGAATTCCAAAAAGCTGATAAATGCCATATATGTGATAAAAAGTATACAGAGAAAGATATTCGAGTTCGAGATCACTGTCATATTACTGGTCAGTATAGAGGATCAGCTCATCAAGAATGTAATCTGAAACTTAGAGTTAATCCAGCAGAGATAAAAATTCCTGTTATATTCCATAATCTAAGAGGTTATGATAGTCATTTTATAATGCAAGAGATTGGTGAAATTGTTAAGAAGCATACATATACAAATAAGAAAGGTGAAAAGTGTCAAATGAATATCAATGCCATACCTAACAACATGGAGAAGTATATGGCTTTCATGTTGGGTAATCATCTTACCTTTATTGATAGTTTCCAATTTATGAGCTCAAGTTTGGAAAAACTAGTGAGCAATCTACCAAACAAATTGTTGAAATATACCTCTCAAAAATTCAAAGGTGAAAAACTTGATTTAATGTCACAAAAAGGAGTCTATCCATACGACTTCATGGACAGTTTTGATAAATTCAATGAAAAGCTGCCACCAAAAGAAGAATTTTACAGCATATTGAATGATGAGCATATCTCAGATGAAGATTATAAACATGCTCAAAATGTGTGGGATACATTCTCTCTTAAAAATATGGGTGAGTATCATAACCTTTACCTAAAATCTGACATCCTTCTATTAGCTGATGTATTTGAAAACTTCAAGAAAACATGTTTAGAAAACTACAAACTTGACCCCTGCCATTATTTCACATCTCCTGGTTTGTCATGGGATGCTATGCTAAAAATGACCAACATTAAATTAGAGCTTATGGTTGATATTGATATGTTTCAATTCATTGAAAAGGGTATGCGTGGTGGAATCAGCTATATAGCCAATCGATATGGTAAAGCCAATAATAAATACATGAAATCATATGATGAGAAGGCGCCCTCAAAGTATATTATGTATCTTGATGCCAACAATCTGTATGGTTGGGCAATGAGTCAATACCTTCCAACCGGCGGTTTCAAATGGATGACTAAAAACCAGATTGATAAGATAGACTTAGCCAAGTATAAAGAAGATAGCAATAAAGGTTCAATACTAGAAGTCGACCTGGAATATCCTGAAGAACTACACAACCTACATAATGACTACCCGCTAGGACCGGAAAAGGTTAAAGTAACTGAAAATATGTTGTCTGGGTATTGTATAAACATCGCGAAGAAATATAAAATATCGACTGGTTTAGTTCATAAATTGATACCAACATTAAGCAACAAAGAAAAATACGTGCTCCATTAAAGGAACCTCCAAATATACACTGATCTTGGTTTGAAAATAACTTAAGTCCATATAGTACTAGAGTTCAATCAGTCCGCATGGTTGAAGCAATATATTGATTTCAACACTCAGAAAAGAAATAATGCAAAAAATGCTTTTGATAAAGACTTTTTTAAATTAATGAACAATTCAGTCTTCGGAAAAACAATGGAAAATATCAGAAAACGAGTAGATGTTAGATTAGTGACTGATGAAAAGAAACTATTAAAAATGGCTGCTAAACCAACATATGTCAGCAGTAAGATATTCAATGAAAACCTTGTAGCTGTTCATAAGATTAAAGAAACACTAACCCTAAACAGGCCGGCATATGTGGGTATGTGTATCCTAGATCTCAGCAAGGTTTTAATGTATGATTTTCATTATAACAACATTAAAAAGAAGTATGGAGACGAAGCTAAGTTATTATTCACAGACACAGACAGCTCGTCTTATGAAATCGAAGCTGAAGATGTATACCAAGATTTTTGGAATGATAAAGATAAATTTGATAACAGCGATTACCCAGAAGATTCTCCATATTTTGATAAGACAAATAAAAAAGTAATTGGTAAATTCAAAGATGAAGCTGCAAGTATACCAATAACTGAATTCATCGGTCTACGATCTAAAATGTATAGTTACATGAAAGACAACCAAAAAGGAGGAAAGACTGCCAAGGGAATCAAAAAGAATATTATCAAAAATAATATCAAGCATCAAGATTATAAAGAAACGTTATTAGGAAATAAACAGATGCATCATACTATGAAAACAATAAGAAGTCAAAACCATAAATTAGGAAGTTATGAAATCAATAAAGTATCACTCAACTGTTTCGATGACAAAAGATATATACTGGAAGATGGTATAAATTCATATGCTTATGGACATTATAAAATGAAAAAGAATTAAATCAAAAAATAACTTTCCTTAATTCAATCCTGTGTAGACTTCCTGTGTTTCCGAGAATTGTGTCACGCAAAGGATTCTATTATGTGGAATCACGCAATGAAATAAACGCAAAGGAAATCACGCAATGGAATAAACGCACCGACTCCCCGGCGAGTTTGGTGGGACGGCGTCTATGAGGGTGCCCCCCGTTTTTATCCATGTATGTTAGCCCTGTAGTTCCCCCCCTCCCCTCCGTAGTGTATGACCTTAGGGCCTTGCATTATGCCCTAAGGAACGCCAAAAATAAAAATAAAAAAGTCTTGTGGATTACAGCCGCGATTGACAGACGGAGGCCTGAGTTCAAGTCTCGCTCAGGGCTTTTTTTTTCCTTTTTTCTTCGGACTGGATTTTATGAAAGTGATATACTTTTTTTTCGTGTGTGCGTATGTGTGTGTTCGTCCAAAATCCTTACGTTTAATTAAAAAAAAAATATCGAACCATGTCAGTGTGAAAACATAAGCTTACCGTAATATTGCGTTACGCGTTAGCATTTCTTATAGTGACGGGTTGTCTGTTAGGAGCCTTTGATTTTAAACAGGATTTTCTTACTGTGTTAGCTAAAGAAATATGAAAGCTTTAACAGCTGATCAGGGAAATTAGTCTACAGTTACTGCAGTCCGCTGAGAACTAAGAAAAGACTGATAAGCAAATTAGATATACCATAGCAAAACTTACTTACTTTCAAACCTACCTGTCATTATACAACTCAGGCTTAGGGGATTTATAACCCGGGATCGGAACAAAAGGCGGAGTTTTAGGTTCAATTTCCTTCAGATTCTTTAGAAAGTTCAAAGATGTGAGAGAGGTAGACTCTCGGATCACAATGTAACCACTGACTTTTTCAATTTTCCCCAAACTTTCTTCGAGCTTCGTTACAATACCTGGAAAACACATTACACTTTTGTTGTAACATTACAAGATAGCTTTGCTTCACGTAACAAATATAGGTCTATATTATACATCTATATCCAACACACCACTGTTTTATGACACTGCATGTGCATGCTATCACACTGAGAAAGTTAAAAGTCAATGTGTTGTTAAGCCTTGGTCAGATGATTTTTTACCAATACTATCATTAGCCATATGCATAATCGGAGACGGAGACCGCAACAACGTGTCATTTCTTTAGAGCTGCCCGTCTCAATGAAAAGGACAATTTGAGCCATTTTTAGCAGAAATTGCGCCATCGTGTATAACGCACGTGTGTGTGCGCGGACGTTGCGTTGGTTGGGGGGGGGGGGGGGGGGGGGGAGGAATCCAAACCAACCAAAAAACGTTCTATGGAAGGGAAATGAATAATTTCTGGCACAACACAATCCACACCTCAGGTGAAAAAATCCCAAATTTCACTTTAAGACTTTTGAAAAACGAATGGTCCCATGCATAAGTAATGCCGAAGAGGTTTCATATTTGAATGGTCATACCATAGGATGTTGTTGACAGACTAAAAGGTAGTAGCTGGATAACGCCACATGAATTTCCAATGCAATGTAATGCAATTCTTCAATAAACACTATTAGTAAATTTTTACCTCTTGATAATGATTTTCTAGATTTCTGATTGGTGCCACCGCTACCGATCTGAGTCGTTATTGGTTAATCTGCCCAAATATGGAAAAATGACGAATTACGCGATAAAAAATTGTTTTCCTCGTCGCGGAAAAAAAATGGCGAGATTCGGGGAGCTTTCGCCCCTAGAAATACAACAAATGGTTGAAAATGCGACCCCGGCCAACACCAAAAGAGCCACTCAGTTTGAAATGAAGATTTTTATTGGTAAGTGTGTGTATAATTCATTTTAAGGCCCAGTTCAAACGTCGAATCTTTCATGCGTCGAAACAAATCATTCGATTCGACGCATGGAAGATTCGACGTTCGAATCAATTGAATTCGACGAATTTGATTTGGGTCCACCCAAGTATTAAATTCTACCGGTCCGGTCGCATAAAACGACTGATGGGCGACTCCGATTCAAACGTTGAACTTCACATGTGTCGAATCAAATGCATCAATCATTTTAAATTATTTCAAATTATTCATACCCACAATTCAACACTTTTGAGCTACTTGTCATGCGCATTTTTACGCGCACTGAGTTCAAAATGGCGGCAACGAAACAAAAGGAAATGTGTTCTTCATGTTTTCGTGACACAGGATGCCGTTGTCTTTTATGTTCAAATCCTTTTGTAACCAGTGTTCGATATTTGAAAGAGATGAAGATTCTCCAGGTTGGGTCATGGGAAAATCGATAGCGTACTGTCAACAGTGCTACAAAGAGAAACAGACAGCACCAAACCGGAGTGCAGCTGATGACGACATCTCTGATGTTTCTCGACCAGACCAGGATACAAGAGATGAAAGTTCTACTTCTAAATCTTCTTTAAAAAGGTATGTAAACGAAGGTACGATTGATAGACTCAAAGAGTTGCTATATTTGTAGGTACATTGGACACAAATTGAAGCATGCACAAATTACTTTCATTCGGACATTGTGCTGGCTGTAAAAATGCATGTATAAACTAGGATATCCGACGTTAGTAATATGTCAGACTTTTACGTTTAGGTATGGTCTGTAATCTCAGGTTAATTACAACATAATCTGTATAATTAGCAATATACATCAGTCAATTCCAGCAGTGCCCATTCCCCCCCCCCCCCCCCCCCCGCCTCACTTTAGCTTCTTTGTTATCTCAAGGGCAGACAATCCAATAATTCAATTTTAGTTTTTTTTAAAGGAAAGAATTAAGTACCACGGCTACACAATTACAAGTGGGGTGGGGCAGCAATTGGAAGGCTGAATGGATCTGTTATTTTTAATGTGTATTTTTCTTGATTTTTTAAACTCTGATGGGAACTTTTGCGTAAAGCAACTTTGATGAGCAGGAATGGCTATACGGTCACCTCCCTGAACGAACACCTCAACAAGACAGACACCTCTGTGAGATGGACACTACAGTTGTAGGTGGTGGCCCCTGAGAACGTTTTTAGTCATTTTACTGTATCTGTTTAGGCAGACACCTCTGTAACACAGACAGTTGGTGCTGGTCCCCATGGTGTCTGTCTTAGAGAGAGCTGACTGTAACAGCAATTTCTGCCTTTGCTCAAGTTTGAAACATGTCTCTAACGCAACTTGATGTAATTAAAGAGCTTTACCAAAGCTGTTCATTGTAGCTGTCCTTTATGCAGCTAACAAGTAAAGTGTTAATTTTTTTGTTAGCCAGTTGCCACTTATTACTTGCAGCTTTCAATTACTTAAATAACCCTTTTATCAAAGTGTACAAGCATACATGTTAATTTGCCACAGTAGGAGCATCTGGAAAGAGTGGATGCTGTTTTTTCTCTATCTTTGTACCAGTTAATAGGGAGGCTTGATATTTTTTGAATAGGAGGGGGGTCGGGGGGGGGGGGGTTGATAGTTGGATATGGTTAATGAGATCTGTAGCATAATTATCAAATTAGGAAACTTCTCCAGTGCTCTTCTCCAACCAAAGTTTCTTGCATAAGGCTTCCCTCACGTTTTGTGCTTCACTGGAAGTGTCTTTCACAGTTGAACAGTTCGTCATATGGTGCAGCTTTCTTATTTCCTCACGAGGTCTTCTTTCTTGAGTGTTTGGGTCAATTGTTAAATCAAGCTTTTTTGAGATAGAGTCCCCTTGGTCAATGCACACGTTATGTATAACTAAACATGCAAGCGTTGTTGTGCGCACCTGATCTCTTGCACTTTCACATTTTCTCAACAACACTCGCCACCTTGTGACGATCCGCGCCACCACGCTGGGTCCCCTTGCTGCCCACCGAAAACAAAAAAAAGAATACCACGACCGACAGCATACACAAGTCCTTTCCCCAAACACACAACACGAAAGTAACAAAAAAAAACCTATAAGTTTAATAACTAGACTTAAATTACTATAATTACAAATCACTATTTTAATCTTAATCCTACTTTTAAAGTCCAACTAAATTAACAAATTCTAATGAAGTAAAATAATAACGTTCTTACAGTATAAACGGTAATTAAATAATTAAACAGTTTGTGAATTGTTCCTTAAACCTTGCTCTTTAAATCCTTCTAGCTTGCGGTCCAAATGTTCTCGTCCGTCTTTGCTTATCTTCTACTTCGTCCTTTCTACGTTAGCTTTCCGTCCTCTTCACGTTAACTTTACATTTCTTCCACGTTTGTCTTTCCGACGTTAACTTTACTTGTCTTCCACGTTAACTTTACCTTTCTCCACGTTGACTCCCTCTGGAAAAAATGAGTTTTTTCCCTTGGAACACTACAGGAAGCCCCTGCCAATGATTCTTGGCGGTGAACAGCGTTTTCTCTTCTCTCAACTCCTATCCTCCGACCAACTTTACAAAACTCTCTACTCTTTCGACCTTCTTTTTCGAGCAATCAAAAAATATTTACACGTTACTTATATACTAAAAGCCTACACAAATTATAATGATAATACTTCATACAGTCATTTTACTGAATACAGAATACAGACTAATTTAAAATAAAAGGTAATTATAACGCAAATATTTTATAGCATAAGTTACGTAACGAGGATTATATTATAACAAAGAGGTTTAACAACATCTGGTATAAACTTGCTAATTGCGACGAAAACAGCGAACAAACATAATAAATAGTTGCAAACTTGCTAATTACAATGAAAACAGCGAATAAACATAATAAATACATGGCAAAAGGAAAAAAACTTAAATAGTTGATTGTATACGTGACACACCTCCCTTTCAACTGGCCGTAAGCTCCTTTAGTCACCATCTGTGCTCGGCTTATCCTGTAATTAAAGTTCCTCTGTTGTGGAGTCAGGAAAGCATTCGTAAATGGCTTCATGAGCCACGTACACAAGGGAAACGCAGATTCCCCAACAATCAGTGGTGGTACTATCACTTCATTTATGGATTTTCCCGTAGCCATCATAAATTCTTGTCCATAAGTCGGTGGACCTAAATATGATAGCATCATGTGAATTTCCAGGATAGCCACAACTGACCCACAAAAATCTATAATGAGAGTCCACCATGCCCATTAGAACTGTTGAGTGAAAGTTCTTAAAGTTATGATACTCCTTGCAAGACTGCAGCCCCCCAGGGGGGCACTTGATAGGAATGTGACACTCATCAATGGTTCCCCAACAGCATAGGAACTGCCATAACTCTTCCATATCAATTATTTTGTTCTTAAAATCTGCCTCCAATTTTGGCATGTGCTTTGAAATATTCTCGCTCCACATGCAGTCAACTATAGCTTGTGTAACCTCTTGCACGATGGTAGAGACGGTTGAAACATCAAGTCCTGTCATTCTGCGATGGTATAATAGTATTCACCCCTTCCTCACCTGTATAGACAAACAGCGAGTCTCAATTCCGGAGACATAGGATCTTCGGTGACAGTTTTTCTTTCCAGTCGGTGTCTGATGCGGCTCAAAATATAAATAAATGTTCCTCGAGTTACCCTGAATGTTTTCTTAAATCTGGCGTCTGTGTAGTCATTCCAAACAGTGTTCCACCATCCACTGTCCCTTATCAGTCGCCGACACGTTCGAATTGGTGTCACTACATCGTTTCTTTGGATCAGCGTCAGCAACAGAAGCAAACAAATGCCTAAAAAGCGCCTTCGTTTTGAATGCAAGTGTATGACGGTCGTTTGCAGCAATTGACAGCGCCTTCTGATTCTACCAAGCATAAATATAAGGTAAAGTGATAGAGACTGTCGGTTCCTGGACTCGTCATCCGCCATGTTGGATTTTAAAAAAATCATTCAGTTTGTTACATTTAATTCGACACATTTAATTCGACGTCTGAATCAACGTCGAATTTAATTAAATTAGGTCGACCCGAATAGGTATTTGATTCGGCGCATGAAAGATTCGACGTTTGAACCGGGCCTTAGACGCTCAAAATATACACAAAATCATAACAACATTCGCAACTTTCGTAATTGTCAATTAATTAAGCGTAATTAAACTGAATGTTTACCTTATTTCAGAGTGGCTTGCCAGTCCTGGTGGCAAAAGTTTACGGATAAAACCATCGAGGAAATGTCAAAACAAGAACTAAATGACTGTTCATAGTCTTTTTACATCTCAGGGAGAACACAACACGGCGTTTATCGCACCTGGCGGGCAAATCTTTCCTCGTCCGCAGTATAATTTCCACAATTGTTATGTTCAAATCCATAACCATTTCGGCCAGTCCGATAAAGACTTATTTTTGAAGGAAACTTTGACATTCTTCTCGATCTTATTTTGAAGGAAACTACTTTTGAAAGAAACATTCTTCTCGATCTCGCCGCCTCTTAGAGCATTTACTCGCTTTCGATTTGCGAAGCGGTCATGTGACACTTGTTCACTGACGTAACAGTCATGTATTTTTTAGGAGCGGAAATAAATTCTCTTTCCAATTTCCGGTTATTTGAGTGTTTGAAAATTTACTGAAACAGTTATTCATCTCGGCCTCGCCGAATATGAGCTGATATATAACAAACTCGGCGCGGCGCCTCGTTGGTTATATATATCAGCTCATATTCGGCGAGGCCGAGATGAATAACTGTTAAATATCTAGCTACAAATCAAAACTAATGTGGCCGAAATTTGTACTTTTAGGTTGAATTTTTCTCCTTAGTGAGCGCTTTTATGGATTATTTTTCGCACAGAAAACACGAAACACCCAATACTAGTTTAGGGAAAGTTTGAATCAAGACATATATCACATGATCTGCACGAAAAGACCGAAAGGCGCAAAAATTGTGGCGCTGTGTTGTTTCATTTGAATAAATTAAATTAGCGAAGGAGTTAAAGTTGAAAAGTCTTTCCTGAGCTGCAATTAAAAGCTATTTTGTTACGCTGGATTGTTGAAAAAGTTTAACAGTGGACTGACCTGAACTGTTTGTTTGCAGTGTTCATACGGCTGAGATAAAGAAATGGTTCAGTTTGTAGCTTGGAAAACAAAACAACTGACGCATTCATCACGACTTTCTACATGGAAATGGAATCGCTCTTTTCTTGTGTGCAACAGTATGTAAACAGCTAAATTAAAGCTTTTTTATTCAATTATTCAATTATTCTTGACCTTTCATGCGAAACCTGAATGAATTCAAGGTTTGAATTTTCATCGAGTTTTAACATTTGGATTGTTTTAAACATACAGCTTGTTAGGACTGGTATGTTCCCTTTAAAATGATATAAATATATCAATTCAATGTTGTCATTATTATTTTATTGGTTCAAAATATTTTTATTCACTTGTTCACCTGTAAAACGAGGTAGCGCAGTTTTGGCCAATTATGCACCGCATTTTGAATGTGTTCAGATTCTTTTGTTTTCTTTGTTTTTTAGCCACATTAGTTCTGATTTGGAGGTAGATATTAGTGTTTATTGAAGAATTGCATTACATTGCATTGGAAAAGACATGTGGCGTTATCCAGCTACTACCTTTTAGTCTGTCAACAACATCCTATGGTGTGACCATTCAAATGAAACCTCTTCGGCATTACTTATGCATGGGACCATTTGTTTTTCAATAGTCTTTAAATGAAATTTGGGATTTTTTCACCTGAGGTGTGGATTGTGTTGTGCCAGAAATTATTCATTTCCTTCCATAGAACTTCTTTTGGTTGGTTTGGATTACTCCCCCCACCCCTCTGGAAATTCCAATTTAGCTTAATACTGTACTTCTCGGAATTTCCAAAATCCTTCATGGGGAGGTATGAATACAAATGTACTTTTTGGAACCACACATTGTAACTCATATTTTACAAAATTATATGAAATTTGGTATTATTCTTGATTCTGAGTTAAGGGAGCGAGAGGGTTAAGAAATATGATTGCCCAACAAGGATGTCAAGGATGTTTCACGATATCTGAGTATGTGTTATCAATGAAGAAATTGGGCCTTTTCAAACCTAGGTTGCGTGCTCTAGACAGCCAATTATCACACCAATTTTATATCTAGAGTCTCATTATCTTATGATCAGCAACAGGAAGGACCGACAGTTCTGGGGACGTGACTTGCTTTGAATTCAAAAGTTATACTCGTACTCATTAGTGCCCTAACCTGAACCACCATTTCCTCGGATGTTAATAATTAAGTTTCCATTGATCTCAGTGCAGCCTTTGTATGAAGCCAATGATGCTAGTGATCCAATCGGTGATCTATCATCACTCTCAGCTTGCGGAGTTTGCGCGGTCTTACAAACTAATAAAACATAAAAGAAAAATGAATATGCAATATAAGTGTGGAATGAACTTTACAAATTGGATTGTGGATTAAAATCATAGATTGTGGACTGGACTACTGGCTGTAAATTGTGGGCTGCTATCAGTAGCAGTAATTGTAGCAGTAATTGTGGGCGGCACGGTGGTGTAGTGGTTAGCGCGTCGGACTTTCAACCTGAAGGTCGGTGGTTCGAAGCCTGGTCTCTGCCGTCGTGTTGTTTCCTTGGACAAGAAACTTTACTCCACACTGTCTCTCTCCACCCAGGTGTATAAATGGGTACCGGCGACAAAATGCTGGGGGTAACCCTGCGATGGACTAGCATCCCATCCAGGGGGAGTAGCAATATTCCTAGTCGCTTCATGCTATAGAAACCGGGTTTAAGCTCCGGCCGTTATGAGCCTTCTGGCTCGGGTGCGTAACATGTATACACTGTGAACTGGACTATAGACTGTGGATTGTGAATCAAAACAACTTTGGAGTGTTGACTGTGAAAATGGACTTTAGACTACAGACTGAGTTCTGTGCACTGTGGACTACTTCACATCTTTCATGTCGCTAAAAGGAGTTGAGCTGGGAACGGCTGAGTGAGAACGGGGACCAAACTGCCCAGCTGTTACTTTGTTTAGCCATTTGTGACACAGTTTTGTTTTGTACTTCCTGTCAGGGGTAAATTAAGTTGGAGCTATACCTGGCCCACAAACAAGATCCTAGTACCCACTGTTAAGGACGTCCTTTTAAAATTTCTGGGCAGTTATGATATTCATCATTTCATGGGTAAAATAGAACTCGCAATAATTAATAATTATTGACCATGCAAACTTCCATCTGACCTTGTAGCCAAATGATTTTTGTTCAAGCTCTTATTGCAACTTGTTGTTCTATTAGACTTTTTCTGTATACTCTGTTTTTAAGTCTAAAAAACAAAGGGTATGTTTTTTCACATGCAAATTACGATAATCGGACAAAGGACCTGTCAACGCGCTAATTACTGTTCATTCGGCACGAGCTTAAGCGGCGAAGCGTGAACGCGCTGTGTTTTATAATTTATTTAGTTTCCTCGTGACGTTGTAGAATGTCGGAAGAACAAGATCCCGATTATTTATTTGAGCGCTATTTTGCAGGTAAGGACCACCAAAACAGTTTCTATAAAATTTGCCTATCGCGCAGATAACTTAAAATATTAACTGGTTTTAAAATGGTACCTTTTTCGCTTTTGAAGGCCAGAAAAAGCGAAAGAAAACTGGACAGAGAAAGAATGCCATAACTGAGGCTGAGCGTACCTTTACAGACAAGCTGTGAAAAAGAAGGGGAATTATTGGAAGCAAATCCTGTCCTTTATTGCTCGTCATAAAGAGCTCTTGCCTCCCGATGTTGCTAAGAAGTACGAGTGTGCCGTTCAGGGGGAGTGAATCAAAAGTATTCGAAGCAGGCTTGGCAACATTGGGCGCAAAGTCAAGAATTCAGAGAAGTTAGAGCGAGAGAGGAGATAAATATAATTGATCCGGGACTAAGTGTGACAGCTGAAAATGTCATTCTTGCGATGAAAACCAACAAACAAGCTGAAGCTAGCGACCCTTTAAACTTAGAAGAGCACCAAGCCGCCGATTTGGACGAAGTTGTTGAGTGTCCCGGAGAGTTGAGTGTAGGAAACGAAGAACAGGTCGAGGCAGCTGCAGCAATATTTGATGTAGATGATCTAAGTGCAGCCGATGGCAGTGACGCTGAGCAACAGCCTCTAGCTGGTGCTATTCCGGCAGCACCGAAAAACAAGAAGGTGTCAAAGAGGAAATCCAAAGAACGCGAGAAAGCGCTGCCAAAGCGACTCGACTATTTGACCAAACGGGCTGGGAATCTGATGGCGGTAGGTTTAAAAGCCGCAAAGCTACACATGAAATATTTAAAAGAAAGCGCCCAGAGCCAGGGATTGGAGTTATCATCCCAGTCGTCGAGTGACAGTGATGAATCCACAGACTAGCCGCTGAACGTAAGAATTGACCCCCGCGAGACATTGTTAGTTACTCAAGAACTCAAATTATGGGTCAGCGAAATTTGAACACCAATATTGCGTGCCATATTCACGTTAATGTTTCAAGTTAAGATAAAACGTTTTTCAGTTAGTCTAACTATCATAGCCACACTCAGCCTATCCATAAACATGATGTGAGCAAAATAAACATATATTAAACTGAGGTCAGTTGTTCAGTTTTATTTCTCCAGATACGACTATATGACTTTAGTAACAATTGAGTCATCTACCACGAATAGGCTATTGTTTTAGTATCAACCAACTAGTTAGCCAAATTTTGACATTCAGAAATAATGGGAAAAGGTAGTGAGAAAAACTACTAAAAGTAATTTTAACCTTTAATAAATTATACCTTTAAAACATTTATTTTTTATTAGTCCCGGCTTTCTGATGGGTTCCCTGTGGCGGTGGATTTATTAGGCCCTCTCGTTCACTTTTCACCACAGGTTTTAAAAGGGGGACGCCTTGGACTAAGGTTGATGTTTGATCATTTTCGGCGCTACAGTAGGCTATAACATATAGCCTAGAAGTAGCTCAGCCAATCAGAGTGCAGGATTTGTGATTGCCCACTAGTTGGTTTAGTAAAGTCTGATATTCTCGCTCACCGCCTCTTCATATTTCACATTATTCTGGACTGATCTGAAATTAAATGATAACTGATGACTCAAGGTCATTGTTTACATTTCATGAACTAAAAATGTCAAACTGATATTTCTTATCAATCGACGGCGTCGATTAACAATTGCAAGGACAACGTTCACAACAACAGGTACAAAATATCTACGCCCTCGATATCTACCAGACCGTCCTGGTACAGCACGATATACTCTTGCGTCGCCAATCCTGTGCTCATCCCTAATCCTTGCCCTCCCTAACTCTAGGTTAGCGCGATAGCGTATACCATCAAGTCTGCCTCCTCTAGGACTCGGAACGGTGTCACTAGCGGGTTAACTGATGGATAACCGCCGTCCGCTAGAAGATAGGCTTTGCGGGGGAGGTAAAGCTGCTGCTCGTAGCCCATGTTCGGCAGGCGCTCGTATGATGCCGCATCAGTCGCATGTCCCAGATACCCGCCTCCTGAAAACTGGTAAAAACCATCGTTGTCTATGACAACGTGAAAATTGAGGAAATGATATACTCGGTCTCGTCTATAGTATAAACGCTGGGCATCACCTGTGGGCCTGCTAATTTGGACGGGAAATGCATCAATAGCTCCCACGGCGTTTGGAAACTCCTCGAATTCCCCGCGTTGATTATTCCACGAATCTTCATCGTTCCATGTCAAGTACCTATCAACGTAATGTTCGAATAAAATTGGAACAATTGTGAAGACCGTGTCATAAACATTGCTTGCCGACACACTGAACATCTGTCCAAGAGTAGTTAGAGTGTGGTATTGTCGTAGCCATATAAATGAAAGTAGAATCCTGTCGTGAAGGCAAAGAGCATTGGGTTGCGTTCTTCTGACACGCCTACTTGGATTTCAAGGGTTTCGCTCGCGCACTTTGATGTCAGGACCAATTCTTTCGACAACTTGCGTTAAACTACCTGGGCTCTCGCCTGTTAAAAGCCAGAAGTGTTCAGGACGTATGACCAATGTATTCCACACGCTTCGCTCCACAGGTATCACCCAACGATTTCCATCGTAGTGACGTCTGATAATCACATGGATTGGAACAATCAGTCGTGAACAGAGGTTGATAATTTGTTCAATAACTGCCAAAAGAGCGTCGAGTGGTAGGGGCGGCGGAGGAATAATTCCACGAAAAATGTAGCCTGTAAAATGCGTAAATATTCTACCACAAAGGCAAGAATTTAAAAAATAAACGTTGGTAGTGGTGGAATCATTTTGCTCGTATTATATTATTCGAGATCAAATAATCAGCAACAAAAAATTACAATACGTAACAATTTAACGTTACGGTGACTTCATTCATAATATGATAATGTGCTCAGTCACTGAAATACAGAGGCCTTTGAAAAACAGAGGATACAGAAAAACTCTATTAACTATATTTTCTATAATTTGTAGCATGAGCATACCTCTTGGGCATTTAACGGCCTTACACTTGACGCAGTGTTTTATTAATTCGTCAGGCTGATATCCAGCAGGACACACCTTGACACACTTCTTATTTTCACCAGGAATAGTAAGCTTGTAATAGTTCGAAGGGCAACTCTTCACACATTTGAACTCATCAATCTAAAAAAAGTATAAAAAACGCTTTAAAAATAAAAATGTAATAATTATTATTATCATATGACCCGTACCGTACAGCTCCGAGCGCGTATTCATTTCAAAACTATTTGAGAAGAAGCCAAAAATGTCGTTTGATTAATTTCAGCTAATCACCTAATCGCTAAGTTTGAAAAGTTCAGTAATAGTTATCGTTCATTGATTTGCTTGCCATATACTGATCTTGTGATCTAAAGGATAAGGCTAGTCAAGGTTACGCCACACGTATCTTTCTTCAGTATTTAGTTGTTATCCTCGACTGTCAAACAATTGTCTTTCCGTTGCAAACTCAGTTAGTAGTTAGTAGTAAAATGGAATTTCTAGCTCTAGATTGATTCTCTGTCGATTATATCAGAATTGGTGAAGTGCATTGGAAGATTTTTAGTTCGTTTTGTTGTTTTGAGCTACTGTTACCCAAAATTTTTTCTATGACGACACAGTTTTGTGTAGTTTTGTTAATTTTTGTTTTGGTCGTAATCCTGAGCGCAAACCCTCAGTGGCGGAGACTGCTGCTAGCGAAGAAAATTCTTATGGGTCTGTTAGAAAAAGCCATACGATCCAAGAGTACAGCCTCGCATGTTAAAATTTGACCCATTTATATCTTCAAATTGGTCATATAATAAATACTTTTTGACTAAGTTAGGTCGGGCGCAATGTGAAAATATTTGGCTCTTGGCCAAAGTGCACTGGGGACCTAGATCCAAAACAACATGCTCGCACAATCTGCTGCATAGCAGCCCTCTTTTGCTGCACCATCTGCCCTTTAATTTTGTCTCCGGGCGACACGTAAAACTAAGTTTTTACATATACATGTAGCTTATCTGCTGGGCACCCTAAATTCTAAGTTGGACTACCTTTGGCTTCCTATGATAACTCTTAGCGCGCAGCCTTGAATAACACCACAAAAATTACTACATGCTGACATGGGAGAACGCAGACGGCTTCTACTGTAAGTACCGCTAAGGAATGCTAGGAAAATTTCCTAGCATTCCTTACATACCTCAGCTTAAGACGTACCATGTTTCTTCTCCTTTGAGACCGGCAAGGTGTCATAATCTGTTTCAATGTCACGGAGCATGTAATTAAATCAGAAACAAACCAGAAAACGCCAAGTGAATATAATCTGAACCAAAATGTACAAACGTGTGGTGAAATAAGATCAAATTTTAGAAACAGTGTAATCTGTGGAGTAATTTTGATAAACTAGATGGCGGACTCCGCTGTGTGACAAAAGGCATTGTTGGAGTGCTAACTTCTCTCTGTGAATCTAAATTCTGAGAGGGTTCTAGATCTATCAACCAGATTAACTTGATAGCCTCGTACACGCGAAGCGTGATCTGAATTTCTAATATTTTCCTCAATTTTTTTTAAAGAATGAATGAATGCTTCGCCTTTACTAAAACTGATAAAACCTTTCCTTTCCCGGCAAGACGCCTGGAGCGTGGCATGCTGTCGGCAGGAATAGAAATGTGTGTTTTGAAATGCGTGCAAACGTCAAATAAAGTAAAAAATCTCTCGCCTTTAAAGCTAGTATATATACAAGGTCGCTTCACATGGGAGCAACTGATGAGGTTCACCAAAGAACCGAAACTTGAGCAAACTTGTAAGCCGGCAGTCAGAAATCACTGGAATTATATTGCCTGGAATTATATTTCTGACATTGCCTTATATTTATGTAACTGGCAACATTATTTATATGGTAACAAAGAAAGAAATATTGTATATTTTAAGCTTGGTCGTGAGAAATTAGAAAGATGTAAAGTCCACAAGAGGCGACTTTCGCGCTCGCGTAATCACCCGCTCGACTATCCATGATATATTTTTTTTGCGGTTTCACCGCTCAGTCTTATTTAAGTTTAATCACACTCCTTTCGTTGTGGTCTTCAGTGGCTTACGAATCACTGACAAATTTCAGAAAATTCAGGGCAAAATTTCTAGGGAAGGGAAGGTGGTGCCCGCGAGGTTTTTCGCGCGCGCGTTTACAAAAATTATATCGCCTGTTGCGTCAACAATCGAGCCTTCTCTCCTTTGTTACAAAGACAGCTTTGCTCCCCATGAGACGTTCAAGATTCATAAATAAAAACCTTTAACTCACAAGTATTGACACGTTCATTGACAAGATCAACTGTGCACAAAAGTATTTCCTGATAAAACCTTTCCTAACGCTTGGAGCGTGGCCGTAAACTGTGTGTATAAACGTCTCAATTGGTTTGAGATGCACGCGAAATACAAAAATTGAGTCTTAGTTAATTTTTGTGCCTTTAGAGCTAGTGGTGTCTTCCAGGCTGCTTCACATGGGAGAAACCACCAAAGAACCGAAACTCAAGTCTTGCTAAAATAATATATCAAAAATCACTTGCATCCGCCGTTCTCTACAAAACTGCAGTCATGATGGAGACTCAAATATTTCATGCTGGATGCAATACATGTACTGCCATACGTGTAACAACGGAAGTACTGCTTAATGTTCTTGCAGGACGTCCATAAAATTATATCGTTCCTTCAGGAACGATGAAATTCGGAAAAGTTTGCGTTATTTTTAGGAGAGAGGGTAGAGGGAGGGAAGCGTGACAGTATTCTAAGCCAATCACTGAGCGAGTTTGAGCTGGACAGCTCACTACTCAACTACATGACGGGGTTTAAAAAAAAAACAACAAAGCTGATTTCTTCGCCGCGGAGATCCTCCCGTGTCGACCCAAACGACGTTTTGGCGTTTGTATAATGGAAGACAGCAACAATGGATGAATGTCAAGCGATAAAGAATCTGAAATTGATCAGTTCTAGCGAAGAATCGAAGTAATTGACTTTGACAGTTGAGCGGTGTTGAACAATTGGTCGAGTGTACATGTAAACATACGTACGGCCGGTCATACTCTGTCATACTGTAAGGTAACTCAAAAGGCAATTATGATATTTAGACGGGATATTTACCTTTGAAATCTGCTTATTGCTTCGAATAAATGTTTTGGCTTACTTTTGGAAAGATGTCAGGCGGATAAAGTGTTTTTTGTTGCGACAGGAAACCAAAATTTCACGTATCATGTTTGCATAATTAATTAGGTCAAATTTCATGCACAAAATTTTATTTGCACCTGAGTCGATTCCTCTGCATGGATTTACTCTGGGAAGACACTGGTGCTCTATATAACAAGGAAACTTTTTGCTTTCAACTTTTTTCTTGAACTACATATCAGTTTGAACCAATATGAGCTAAATTTATAGGCAATTGTGGAATAATTTTGCTAATCTGAGCTAATTAAATGCAACATATAATTTGGAAATGTTATTTATTACCCTTTCATACGAGCCATAGCTATTCACACACTTGTAAAATAATACCTTTCAAGAAAATTAATAAAGAATAATGTTGTCCATTTTGACACAGTTGGCTCTAAGAAATTTCTCTGGCACGTACTAGGGGTAAAGCCGGGCTTAAATACTTTTTTTGCGCAAGCAGGATTTTTGCAAGGGCTGTCACCTTTTATAGCGATGGGCACATGATTAGTACTCAGTTTATCTGAAATCGAACTGTATGAGGGGTGCCACTCCGTTCAGATGGGCCAAAATAAATAAAGTGCAAACTAGCTGCATGATTAGTACTTTTATGTTATATCGAACTGTATGAGGTGTGCCACTGGCCAGTTCAGATGGACAATAATATTATTAAGTGTAAGCTGGCTGCATGATTAGTATACTTTTATGTTACATTGACCTGTATCTGATGTGCCAATTGCCAGTTCAGATGGACAATAATATTAAGTGTAAGCTGGCTGTATGATTAGTACTTTTATGTTACATCGAACTGTATGAGGTGTGCCACCGGCCAGTTCAGATGAGCCAAAATATTAAGTGCAAACTAGGTACATGATTAGTACTTTTATGTTATTTCGAACTGTATGAGGTGTGCCACCTGCCAGTTTAGATGTGCCAAAATATTAAATGCAAACTGGCTGCATGATTAGTACTTTTAGCCAGTTCAGATGGACAATAATATTAATTAAAGCTGGCTGCATGATTAGTATACTTTTATGTTACATTCAACTGTATGAGGTGTGCCACCTGCCACTTAGATGTGCCAAAATATTAAATGCAAACTGGCTGCATGATTAGTACTTTTAGCCAGTTCAGATGGACAATAATATTAATTAAAGCCTGCTGCATGATTAGTATACTTTTATGTTACATTGAACTGTATGAGGTGTGCCACCGGCCAGTTCAGATGGGCAATAATATTAATTAAAGCTGGCTGCATGATTAGTATACTTTTATGTTACATTGAACTGTATGAGGTGTGCCACTTGCCAGTTCAGATGGACAATAATATTAAGTGTAAGCTGGGTGCATGATCAGTACTTTTATGTTACATTGAACTGTATAAGGTGTGCCACCAGCCAGTTCAGATGGGCAATAATATTAAGTGTAAGCTGGCTGCATGATTAGTATACTTTTGTTACATTGACCTGTATCTGATGTGCCAATTGCCAGTTCAGATGGACAATAATATTAAGTGTAAGCTGGCTTCATGATCAGTACTTTTATGTTACATTGACCTGTATGAGGTGTGCCACCGGCCAGTTCAGATGGGCAATAATATCAAGTGTAAGCTGGGTGCAGAATCAGTACTTTTATGTTACATTAAACTGTATGAGGTGTGCCACCGGCCAGTTCAGATGGGCAATAATATTAATTAAAGCTGGCTGCATAATTAGTATACTTTTATGTTACATTGAACTGTATGAGGTGTGCCACCGGCCAGTTCAGATGGGCAATAATATTAATTAAAGCTGGCTGCATGATTAGTATACTTTTATGTTACATTGAACTGTATGAGGTGTGCCACTTGCCATTAAATGTTCAGATGGACAATATAAGTGTAAGATGGCTGCACAAATTAGTACTTTTATGATATATTGAACTTTATGCGGTGCGCCAGCCACCAGTTCAGATGGACAATAATATTTAAGTGTAAGCTGGCTGCATGATTAGTACTTTTATGTTACATCGAGCTGGCTGCGTGGTTTAAAGTACTGTAGTGTTCAAGTCAGTGTAGGTCTTCAGTTTTTCCAGGAGGAATGTTTGCTCTACAATCTTGAATGTGTTTGAATATTTCAAGCTCAGGTGGATGCATAAAATGTAATTAAGTTGGCTGCCAGTCAGAATCACACAGAATGCAATGCAATTAACCTGGAATTATATTGCCGACACTGTATATTTATGATACTTGGCAAAGAAAGAAAGGTTGTAAATTTTTAAAGCTTGGTCGTGAAGTAAGAAAGCTGTAATGTTTACAGGAGGAGATTTTCGCGCTCGCGGTATCACCCGCTCGACTATCTATGAAATAGTTTCTTTTCGCGGTTTTGCTGCTCATTAGCTGCCGCCGCAACTTGATTTGCTCTCTAAAGCGAATAATCCCGCAAGCTAAGCGCACTCATTTCGTTGTGGTCTTTAGTGGCTTACGAATCATGAACAACTCCTAGAAAATTCAGGGCTAAATTTCTAGGGTTCTCAAAAATCATTGTCATTATTTTTGTTTGCACTATTGTTTACATTTCGCACTTTGGACTGAAACTTGCTGTATGTCCATTAGGATTTTGCAAGTAAATTATGTAGATGTAGATGAATTCATACTGTTCGGGTACGGGAAGATGCCCGCGAGCTTCTCGCGCGCGCGTTTACAAAATTATATCGCCTGTTGCTCTTTCAATCGAGCCTTTCCTCCTTTATAACAAAGATAGCTTTGCACCCCAAGAGACATCCAAAATTTATGAAACTACATGTATTAGCACGTTCCGATTGACAATAGCGACCAGCTCTTTGTTATAAAATTTCGCGCGCGCGTGCACGAAATTGCACCAAATATTATTTATGCGCAGCCAACAAAATACATACAATCGGAACTTCCCGCATTCACAATATAAAATACAGGGTCAGTGTATATAATAATTGGACTTTTAATATACGGGCACCAGCTTTTCATCTAAAAACACAGTAATTTGACTTTTGGTAAAATCTAAGATTTCATACGCGTGAAAGGCGGTCACTTTATGGCAAAACGCTGGGTAGAAAAAGTAAATGGACTAACCTGACATCCCCAATGTGATTGGCAGTGAATGATTCATGATCCTCGAAAGTCCAGGACGAATTCAACTGAAAATTTTAGGGTTAACACGGCGGGAAGAACTGGCCATCGCGTATGAATGCATTCATTCTTCGATTGCACCAAAACGAAACAACAAAGGTTCCCTTTACGCCGACAACAACTAAAACCGTCCATTTCTGGTGCGAGAATGTTGCAATTTAGCCGCAGTTGCTTTAACTGAAGATGGTCGCTAAACAATCGGACAAATTCAGCTTCCCTTCTAGTCAATGCATCATTTGTTATCACATCTCCGGTAACACCACCTCTCGATTCTCTTTAGAATGTGCGCTAAGTATTAGAACTTCAAATGATGAAATCCTGGAAAAGAACTGTTAAGCTAGCTGCCGAATATGTGCGACAGGAACGAAATAGAAGTTGTTGCGAAAACGAGACTATATTTTCTATTCCTCGTGGTTTGGAAGCCGTTTGGCGCAAATAAATTTATTCTGGCGCGAAATGAATAGCGTGCATAAATTTAATACAATGGAAATTGATCCACGTAATACTAGCGCTGACATGATTACTGGGACATGATAACTTTCGGTAGCTCGACATATTTAATGAGATTAAATCACCTTCGGTGACCACAAAGATTAAATCTCCCCATGAAACCGTACTTACAGTAAAAACTTTATGCGTTCTTTCATGTAGCTTTCATTTAAAAATGGTTACACTTAGGTAATCTATATCCCCAGACTCAAAAGTTAGAACCACCTTAAGCCTGTATAGCAAAATAAACAGCACCACAGGAAAATACACCTCAATATATTTCATTTGAATGGTCACACTTAAAGATTCTTTCCACAGACTCAAACGTTAGAACCACCTCTTATTTCAAACTTATTGAGATTTTTTATTGAAATTTGGCGTGTGAAAACCCGTTCGGGGTTCGCAGCTAATCAGAATGGCGAAACGACTTTCTCACACGTGAAAAAAGCGTTTCGTCCAATAGCAAATCTCAGTATTATATAAAATAAACAAATTACAGCATGGGCAGTGCTTTGTACAGTAATTACTCACTCGTTGGTTTCTATCAGAAAAGCCTGACGCTCGTTCGATTTCTGATACGAACCAACTCGTGCGTAAATACGGTACGCCGCAGCTGATTTCCCTTTCGTAAACGGTCGATGCCATTTTTAACGGTCCATGCCATCATTAGCATTCATTAGTAACCAAGCCTTTTGCCATGGTCGATGCTATTTCTCTGTAGTTTATGCCTGGATTGGGACGAAAGTAGGCTACCATTATTAGATAAAATTGGGCCTAGGTAAAGCGATTATTAGATCTAAGCTAGATTCGCGGTTAGGTAAGACTTAGGGTTAGGGTAACCCGTTATTGATATATATTAAGAAAAGAACCTTTTATAATTAAATTTTTCTGGGGTTTGCCGTATCAACCCAGTGGTCTAGTGGTGAAGGAGAGATAGTAGTTGGAAAAGGCCGATTCTGGGACATAACAAAATAACATCGTTTTCCAAATCCCTTTTCTTCAAAAAATTCCCAAGGTCACCATTTTCTTCCGCTGCACTTAACGCTAAATTGCAAAAACTGTTTCAATTTCGGCGGCAACAAACTTAAAAATCCAAAAACAATCAAAGTTTACCCTCATTATTGGAGGTATTTCAAAACAACCACGAACATGTTATTTGTTGATACGTCTAATTTTTGACGTGTCCTTTTCCTTCTTTTCCTAAACGGCAATGCCCCCAAGCAAGCGTGTTCACACCATCGTCACAAATAAAATGTTTATCATCGTTGGCACTCAAAGCAATCTTGTTATTTGTCTCAGAATAAATTACATGTCTTGTTGGGATTCCTGATGGGTGATCTTTGGGGATATCACTGGTGTCAAATTTCTCCTTAACATCGTTAATGATGTCTTTGAAGAAATCTTCTCTTTGTATTTCATACGCTAAACTATCTGTGTCTGTGAATAACAGTTTAGCATCTGACCATTTCTTTTTCGCATAATTGTAGTGAAAATCAACCATCATTGTTTTTGACAGATCAAGAATTTCCATTCCACAATAAACAGGTTTATTGAATTTCAAACATTCGTTTCATATGCATGGCAATTAAGTTTTCGTCAAATATTGTAAGGTGTTGAAAGTTTGGTTTAGCTGCTAATTTCTTAGCTTTATCTCTATTCTTTCATCAACCTTATGTCAACACGTTTTCTAATGTTTTCCATTGTTTTACCAAACACTGAATTGTTCATCAACTTAAAGAAGTCTTTTTCAAAAGCATTTTTGCCTTTCATTCTCAGTTCTGCATTCTTTATTATGTAACTCTTCAACCAAGGTTGTTCTCTGAATCTAATTCCTCTATGTATTTTCTTTATCTTTAGTCCAAGACTTTCATATAATGTTAGATTTCTAGTGTGGAGGATATAATGTTCCTTGTTGTTCAAATTCGGAACGAGTTTCTCACCTTTATTTATTATTAGACGTTCAGGAGCCAAGGGGTAATCATTATGCAGATCATGCAATTCTTCAGATATTCAAGATCCACTTCCAAGACACATGGGATGCTTTTTCAGTTTACTAATTCATCATCAGTCATCCATGCAAAATCACCTACTGGAAGTGGTTGTATCGTTGCCCAACCATATAGATTGTTTGCGTCTAAATAGGGAATATAAGTTGTTGGTTTTGTTTTGTCAAACTTATCTACCATTTATTTTTTTCTGAAGCATCTCAGCGGTCCGGAATCCTAAATCCTTGAATCTGATTGGCTAATGACGCGCGCTCCAGCGGTCCGGATTTTCCCATCCGGACCCCGCGTACGGACCGCTTCTAATTTTACAGAAAAATTTTGTTACATTTTTAAACGCCGTGTAAAATGTAAAATAATGGGAAAAGTTTAAGCAATAATGGATTCGGATAACGACAGCTATCATAGCGAAAGCGAATTTTATTATCCCGAGGAAAACGTACTTCAAGAAAACAAAAATTATGGAAACACAAGCAACGACACTGACGACGAAGAAATGACAACAATCCAAGATTTCATCGAGGCACAACGGCCGGAAACCACGACCAAAAAAACCACCTATGACATTAACGTCTGGAAAAGATTTTGTTTGTCTATCGGAGAAGCAAGGCAGGTAGAGAACACTCCAGCCACTTACCTTAACGTCCTGCTGTGCAAATTTTTTATGAACATAAAAAGGAAAGATGGCGGAGTTTACGAGCCAGCCTCCCTGTCCTCGTTTCAAAGAAGTATTCAAAGGTATTTGAAGGACAAAAATTCAAGTCTGAATTTGTTCCAAGACATGGAGTTTGCAAAGTCGAGAGAAGTACTCCTTGCAAAAAAAAAAGAGCTGGTAGAGAAGTACGCAAAGGGAAATCGCCCACAAGCAGCAAGATCCTTGACCGCAGCCGAAGAAGATCTGCTGTTCAAAACAAAACAGTTTGGCGACCACGACCCCAAAGTGCTCCAGAGAACCGTTTGGTGGGTTTTATCTCTATATTTTGGCTTTAGAGCTCGAGACGAATCCAGAAAGTTAAGATGGGGAGACATTACCCTTGACAAAGATCCAGAAAGTGGCGGAGAAGTTCTTGTGTGGACAGCTGAAAGAGGCTCCAAAGCAAGACATGGCGAAGGCCCGCACCAAAGAGCATTCTATCCGACTGCACAGGCTACAAGCACCGAGCGTTGCCCCGTTAAGCTCTTCAAGAAATTTGCCGCTCATCGTCCAGAAGAAATGAAACACCCGGACTCGCCATTTTTTTTGGCTATCAACCATAAACGAATACCAGATTCACAGGTCTGGTACTGCAAAAGTCCTCTCGGAAAGAATGCCATCGGAAAATTCCTTGTAAACACAGCTAAAGCCGCCGGATTGCCTGGTAATATCAGCAACCACTCCGTAAGGAAAACCTGTATATCCCGTTTAATGGATGCCGAATTCCCCGAGAATTACGTAGCTCAGCTCAGTGGTCATAAAAACCTCAACAGTTTAGATGCATACAAGTCGGCATCACACAGCCATCAGCGACAAATGTCAATGGTGCTAAGTCGGTCCACCGAGAGTTCCACGAGCCACACTGGAATTTAAGCAGCCAAAACGTCCCAATTGTCAGTTAAAAGGCTTGAAGAATCAAGATCCATGACCGAAGGCTTCTTTTCTGGAGCAACAATTGGCAAGTTTGAAGGATGTACCTTCAATTTTAACGGCATCCCTAATTCAGCGCCGAGTTCAGCAGATGGAGAAACCTCGTGGCCAGCCAAAAGAAAGAAACGAATGGCGATCATCAGCGATGATTCTGACTCTGATTAATATAAGGACGATGTTTCCCCTTTTTAGTCGTTCCGAAAAGTTTCTAAATATGTGCATACATTTTTGTGAATATGAGATTTTGAGATCATTTTGTTGTTTACAACTTGAGAAAACGAGACACTTCGCAAATCTTGAATGACTTGAAAAGTCAAGAACTTTCAGTCAGGTGATTTTTCCCATATATGGAGCCGCCGGGCGCAAAACCATGACATGTACTTGAATGGCTTTTTTACAGTTCATTGATTTTTTACAGTTCATTGATTTCAATCCAATTTTTGCTGCGTTTTTATTTTTGGAAAGGAAACAGCAATTAAAAAGTTATTACTGGTACAGTTGTTTTTTGGTTTCTCTACATTAATGAGATGTAAAGTTCAGTTTTACTGTTTTACTTTTCTGCCAGGCTTCTATGACAAACTGTTTGCAAAACCAGTTTCCTATAGAAAAAAATAAACACGTTATTTACCGGCCTAGGTCGGTCCGTATTGGGAAAAACTGTGCCCTCGGTCTCGAGTATACTCAAGACCTCGGGCACAAATTTTCCCAATACGGACCTCCCGGCCGGTAAATAACATATATGTATTTATTGTTTGATTGTCCGAAACGATGTGTAATTGTTGAAATTCCACCACGAGTTCCTTGTTCAAAGAAAAGCAACATATCTGGATCGTTTAATAAGTCCAACGCAACATTGCTTTCTTTTAATGCTGCATCCCAAGCTTATCCTGGAGCTGTGTAAAACCATATATACAGAATCTAATCCGTAATGTTTTAGACATACTTTCCTAAATTCTTCAAACACATCAGCTAACAGGCATACATCGGTTTCCAAATATAAGTCATGATACTCCCCCATGTTCTCAACGTTGAATTCTTTCCATACATTTTGAGCATGTTCATAATCTTTATCTGTTATATTTGAATCGTTCAAAATTGAGTAAAAATTTTCTTTATCTGGAAGTGACGTTACTTTGAATTTCTTAAAACTGTCCATCCAATCATATGGATAAACACCTTTCCTTGCAACTAGATTTACTTTATCTCCAAATGATTTTTTTGTTTGAATGAAGTTATCTGGTTGTAAATTCTTTGCTAAATTCTCTAGTGAAGAAGCCATGAATTTATATGAGTCAATAAATCTCAGTTCGGGAGTGACTATTTTTGTTTTTCCTTCGTTATCTATGTATCTTTCCAATTCTATGGATTTACTGAAGCTTAAGTATTTCTCTTCGTTATTTGGGATACACTTTATATTGCCACCTTTCTTTCCTAAATTCTTGATGGATAGATGTGAGTCATATCCAGACAAGTTGTTAAAGTAGTTAGTGGGGAGGCAGTCAAATGCGCAAATGCGGTTTTTCAGCTCCCTAAATAAGCCGCCAAACGCCCGAGTTACCGGCCCCTGCGGACGAATGCAATGAGTCCGCAGGGTCGGTAACTCGGGCGTTTGGCGGCTTATTTGAGGGGCTGAAAAACCGCATTTGACGTGCCTCCCCACCAACATGTCCCTACCTCAAACCCCTGTGAGAGGGGGCCCGATCCCGCCCGCAACGGCAAGCGAGACATAGCCAATTGAAGAAAGGTAAAAACCCTTGTATACACGCAATGGCGCAATCCGCAATGACTGCTGTTGCATTTTTGAAAATGCGGGGAATTGAGTTGAAAGAAGGTGACGACTTGTATGCGAAAGGGACGTTCGAATACAACCCTTGCAGACATTGCGGTTTAAATTTTACACAAGGGCATTCTCTTGTTGAGCATCAAAAATACGTTTGCAAGAATCTGCAAACAGAACCACGCCCGAAAATAATTTGCCCCGGTTGCAGGCAAGCATTGTCTAAGTCAACGGTTTACAATCACATCAAAAATGGCTGCCCGACTTCGTACTGATCACCAATTGAAGAAACCCCCTCCCGTAGGTATATACACACATTGTGACAATGGGGAGAGGAAGAAAGTGTGTTATGACGCAATCAGCTAAACGAATGCAATTTAACCATTCAAGGCATGGAAGTCTTCTTTGTGGCTGTATACATCTAACATCTGAAGGTTGCAAACACTTTCGACAAACTCTAGGTCAAATATCTCCTACTCCTCTACCTCCTCCATCTATTGTACCGCAATATATAATTGAAGCCGCGCAAAGACTGACTCCATAACAACTTGTGACGTTGATTTCCAATTGAAAAAACATTCACCCTTCGTATATCAATAATGGCACGAAATCTCGATGTTCAAATCTATGATCCGGTTGACCGAGGGGTTGAACGCGGCAGACGAACACTCTGGTTCCGCTTTGTACACAATCGAGCTTTTCCCATACATGAGGGGGGTTTTCCACCACCACCGCCGGTGGTTATTCGAGAAGTTTTTGCAAACTCAAACATCAACCAGCATGAGCTGAATGCATGGTTTGACGAACAAGAGCAAGGACATCTTGAAACTACTCCTAAAAATGAAAGCTTGGAGGCTCTTGACCCTTTACACAGGATCCGTAATGCAAGCTTTTTTTGCGGATTTCATCGAAGGCAAAACACCACTCGCAACGTTTCGACCGAGTTGCTCGGGTTTTACCAATTGAAGAAACACTCACCCTTCGTATATCAATGATGACGACAACACAAGTGTTCATGAACTTTCTCAAATCGAGGAACACTAGTCTGAGACAAAAGAGCGCCGACTGGGTGAGCTACAGACCAAACACAATTGGCGCGTCAGAGATTGCAGCCTTGACAGGAGTTTCGCCATTTGAAACACCAAAGAGCTTGCTCTTAAAGAAAATACAGCCAGCAGACATGCATAACAATACAGCCTGTACCTGGGGCAATCTGCTCGAGCCGCCTGCGCGCAAGTACTTTGAGCAGAAGCACTCTGTTAGAGTTTTTGCCCACAGCATCTCTCTTAATGTAGCAAGAGATCACCCACTTTATCGAAAGGTCACATGCAGTCCTGACGGTTATTATCTAGATAAGGATAACAATTTAATTCTATTGGAGTTCAAGTGTCCTTTCAAGCGGAAAATAGCTATGTCTCGAGTTCCTCGTTATTATGCAACCCAGCTACAAACATGCCTTGCTTTTAGCGGGACTATGGTCAACAAAGGTCTTTTTGTTGATTCTTACTTCAGAATGTGCTCTTTAAAACAGATAGAACCAAGTTTGAATCATAATAATCTTCTAAACGGCGGAAACATATACAATACAAAAGGTTACAATACACTCGCATGGGGCATCTGTTATTTGTTTTCAAAACAAAAGCAAACACGCAATCAAAACGAACTGATCGACATCGGCGCTCTTAAGCAAACTCAGTCGTTTGACCAAATAAGGGCTTCCATAGCAGAGAAAGACCTATGGTGTTCTTACGGCACGGTCAGAATGTCGTTTAGCGAACAGGACGAAGACGAGGAGTATTTGCGGCACATCGGAATGCAAAAGGCTTTCCTTGCTCCAGACGAGGGCCCTAGGCCGGTGGCAGTGTTTGCATGGAAACTATTGGATGTCACAGAACGCCAAATTGTCAAGCAAAAGGGGTTCTTAAACAGCATTCAAATGAAGGTCACTCGAGCGCTTTCATGAGAACTTGGCAAGCCTTCAAAAAAAATTAGCCGAGCACTCTGAAGGCCATCGATCGATAGCCAAGTTCAGCAGCGCGAGAGCAAGGAGTGACGAAGATCAAGTGGAGGCATTTCTTATGAATAAATTGGCGCAATCTCTGCAGTCTGAATTGCTGCCTGCCAATACGGCTCGTATTTTAGACACATAGATTGCCTCGGAAACCCTATGTAAGATAAGAGTTTCTGTTTTCTTGGCTCCTCTGGTAAAATTAGGGTCAAGGTTTTATGAATTACGAAATTATAAGAAGTGTTGTTCGGTAGATAATCTTACATGGTTAGTTTGTTTAATTTCATCATCAGTTAATCTCGGAGATTTATTTCTGAATAGCTGATTAAGCCGATGTTTGAAATTATAATTTGTTGTGCCGAGACCTTTAACTTTCATATTTCCGCCATTGTAAAGGCCTACACGAGAAAAGGCCGCGCCGGCTAGTAGTTCAACTCAGGTATATTAAGGCCTGAGTCAGTTACGGAACATTCAAAAATTAAGGGGGGTGGTCTATCTCATAACGTATGGAACATATCGATATGAAACTTGGCCAAAAGCTTAAACTTGATACAAAAGTTAATTTTGATATGAAATTGTCACGAAAACGGTCACGCAACTGATTAAGGTATCATATTTCCATGTTTTTCTTTAGGCTCAGTGCAGGAGAACTTAAACCACTCTGACTGACAAAATATCGTTTGGATATTTTTAAGTGCGCAAAGTCATACCCGAAACTAACTGGAAGGCGTGTCCAGGTCACGTGACGATTAAAATGTCACGATTTTAATGTCACGCAAACACCAGAAAACAGTCATGCTGCGTAGGTGGACCGCGTTTCCAGTTACATTTGGAAAGTACCTTAAAAGGTTAGAAATAATACCACTTAAAATTCTCAGAAAACACAATTTTTCCTTGTCTGCAAGAGCACTGAAGGAACAAACTGGAAGTAAAAGCTCAATGGGTCACGTGATAGGTTGCCATGGAAACATCAACGTCAAAAATGACTGTCTTAACAAGTTGAATGCCGTTGCCAAGTTTCATACTTATGACACGTTTCCTTTTGAAGATAGACCACCCCCCCATACTCTTTTGATAAAATAGGGGCAGACCCAGTCCTTAATATACCTGAGAATGCGGCTGCAGTTATTGCAGACAAGTTCTGTGGATTCAGACATGAGTGTAAAAGATCCCCCACAGCTTTGACACGATTTTATATTTTTGTTTGTGCATTTTTGAATGAAATAAACCTGTTTTCTCGGTATCGCCGAATTTGTTCTTGTCTAGCGGTCAAAGAAAGGGATTCAAAGATGCTTTGGAGCTTCACTTGTAGTTGTGAGCGGTGAAACTCGGGTATATAGTCATTGCCATAGAAGCCTCGCAGCAAAATGTATTTGTGTTTTAGATCCAAGCGATCTAGTTTAGTCTTGTATTTATTCTTTTCATCCATACATCTGACGATAGACATTTGCTCGTTGAATAGTGTATAAAGCACTTGCTCGTTGAAGCGTTTATAAAGTTCAGACATCATGTTTATAAGTAGAAATTACAAATGTTCAATTGGTCAAGCATCATTTGCGCATGCGTAGTTCTTTATGAGTTACCACATGTGAAAGCACTACAGCTTTGACGTGTATAAAAGACCTTTTCGCTCCATATGTTATATTAAGTCTGTAATTCGGTATAGCTCAGGGGGGTATGGTTGGCCACCATTGAACCCCGTTTACCGCTAATGCGATGTCAGACCAGGGATAGTGGGGTTGTCGCGTCAGTTGATGACCCCCTGGTGAACCAGCTCCGGCCCAACTGATAACAGGGGGGGTGCTCAACCAAAGATCTCCTAGGAAAACTCGCCCTCGCTCCCAGAGGTGAAATGGGAAACGACAACTGCCTTGTCAGCAGTTAAAGTCCTCACTTCGGTGAGGCGAAAGTCCTAGCCTAGGCTAGGGGAAACAGCCACGAGCACCCCCCGACTAGGGTTTTGTCCCTTTTCGTTATGTGTCATGCAATATCACGCGTGACAGTCACGCACAATGTCACGTCACGCGTCACGCCGTGTCACGCGATTGCGTTCTTTTGTTAAATAAAGCGAGAAACCCAAGTTTACTCTTTCAAATCTGACTTGGACACGGCGGAAAGACGATTGATTTTTTTAACTCTTTTTTTACTTCTTTGCGAAGCTCGCCTCTGAGTTTTTCAAGATCTGGCGTTTGAGTTTGCTTGTTTACTTTGGTGATCTTTGTTTCCCCAGAGCGGATTGCGTTCTTTAGTTCGTGATACTTTTCAACTTCACGGAGGACAATTGTAAACTCTGAATCGCTGACCCTCTTGTCAGTTAGAGCCTTTGAAACCAGCTCACAGACAGAATTTCGTTTTGCAAGGGCGAGTGTGTAGATTTTTTCGTGTTTCGTGATCTTTTTCTCGAGCCGCTTGCTAAATACAGTGAGGCTGGCCGATGAAAAACCTGTAACAGCAGCAACACTAGCAAGAACAGGGCTGGCGATCAGCCCAACTCCAGTCAAGGCTGTGGCGATGGTGGCTGAAGACAAGCCTGTAGAAACTAAACCAAGACTTACTGCTGTTCCGTGAACAATGGTGTGTGTTCGCTTGTATTTCGTCGCAACTTGCCTATAGTGGTCGACATGTGACTCAAGTTCTTTCTGAAGATCTGAGATTTTCTTGAGTCTAAAGTCTTCACCATTTTGCAAGACTGGGTAAAGCGATTGAGTTTCGCTGTAATCCGGTGCTGATGGCAACACATTAGCCGAGCTCATGGTTTGTATATATATATATATATATATATATATATATATATATATATATATATATATATATATATATATATATATTAATTTATTTCTACTTAAAACTCTAGAGGCATGTTATTGAAGTCAAAAAGGTCATTGTTCTCATCCCTCACTGACAGTGTTATGCTGTTTACATAATCGCCAGACGAGACGTCACGCAAGATGTTCTGCTGTGTTGATTCATAGAAAACGTTCTCATAGGCTTTCCCACGAAGATTAAATTTAGCCAAAACTGTCGAAGGCTTACCGTTGAACAGGTTCTGTTCTTTATCAACCAGATCGCAGTGGATGAAGTAAGTGCTTGGCGATGTTTAACGCTTGACGAATGGTGTTAAGGTCAGTTTAGGATTTATGTTTTTCGGCCAGATTTTTACTAAACTTTACATAACTTTTATTGTAAATGATCATCGCACCAATTGGTTTATAAGCAATGGCTGATAAATCTAAAAAGCTGTTAGCCTTGTTTATGTTTTCAAAATCATCTGCTAAGCTCTCAATAGTGTAATACCCTGGAAGCATGTTCACTGTAGGCGTTGATCCATTAGGGTTAGGTGTTGTTGTTGAAATAACTGCTACTTCTTTCAAATTATGCCACGAATTATAAAGCGAACAAGAGACAAGCCGGATGTAATTCGGTTTCGTAAGCGCGTGCTCGAAGTAGATGGTGTGTGGGTTCGAAGGCACTACGATTGTTAGCACCACCATTTTGTATATATAGTTTTTATATTATTTCTATTTCAAAAAATAAAGGTAAGCCATTAAAGCAAAAAGCTCTCCGTGTTCGCCCTTGACTGAAATTGTTAAACTGTTTACAAATTCACCAGACGATGTTTTAAGATATGCAGCATTATCTCTTTGCTCAGCGTACGTATACTTATTGTAGCTGCCCCACATTCCGTCCGAAATTTTCGCCACCCCCAAAACGCCTGAAGGTTTTCCATTGAGTAAGGTTTGTTTTTTGTCGACAAGATCACAGTTAACGTAAAACATCGCTGGTATTGTAAATTTTTTAATGTATGTATTACTCTGTAATTTAGTACTTATGCTGAGCAATTTAGCCAAATTAGGACTAAGTTAGTAAAGAAGTATTTTTCGTTTGTCTCACGATGTAGTCACTTCCGATGTGGATCGCGACGTTTCGACTGCATACTGCTAGTCTTCTTCAGGCGATGGGGTCGACTGGTTACGCGTCACCTTATGAAGCTCGATGCTCTGCTGCTCCGCCTAGAATCTACGGTTTACAGAAGATCCACAAAACCGACGTACCCTTTAGACCTATTGTGTCATGCATTAACACCTTTGCATATGATTTATCCGCCAACTTAGCTAATATCTTGTCTCCTTTAACAGGTAACTCAGAGTTCACGGTGAACAATTCAGCTCAGTTCGTATCCACCATCAACAGTGAGACGATCCTAGACAACGAGATCATGGTGTCTTTCGACGTAGAGTCGCTGTTTACCAACGTTCCTATCGAAGCCGCCGTACAAGCCACACTACAGAAACTGGAGAACGAGCCTACCCTTACAGACCGTACGACGCTAACGCCTGCTCAGATCGCTGACCTCCTGACTTTCGTATTGAGATTCACATACTTCCAGTATAACGGATCAATTTACGAACAACAAGAACGCGCAGCCATGGGGAGTCCGGTTTCCGCTGTTATTGCCAACCTCTACATGGAGAGCTTCGAGGAACAAGCAATAACTACATCATCTTACAAGCCTAGGATCTGGAAACGCTACGTAGACGACACCTTCACCATTCTAGATCGCGCAATCGTCGATAGCTTCTTACAGCGACCAAACGACCAGCAGCCTTCCATCCGTTTCACCATGGAGACAGGAATGACAACAAACTCGACTTCCTCGACACCGCAGTTTCAAGAGAACCCGACGGCTGCCTCACCACCAGCGTATACAGGAAGCCTACACACATTGATCAATACTTAGCGTATGATTCATACCACCCGCAATCAGTAAAACGCGGTATTGTCAAGTGTCTTTACGAGCGCGCCAAACGTCTCGTAACGAAACCCTCTGTTATCTCCAAGGAGAAAAAACATCTGTCATCTGTTCTTGTTTCTAATGGTTATCCTTTTTCTTTCTTGCAGAAACTTACCAAGACCAGAAAACCCAACACCAGTGCTGAGCCCACGACCGAGTTCAAATCTACTGCGGTTTTACCTTATGTCAAAGGTCTGTCCGAACAACTTCGCCGCTGCCTACAACAACAAGGCGTACGCGCTGTTTTCAAGTCGGAGACTACACTTAGATCACACCTAGTACGGCCTAAAGACGCTGTTGACCCGACTAAACAAGATGGCGTGGTTTACAGAATTCCCTGTGAATGCGGTAAAGTTTATATCGGCGAGACTGGAAGACCTATGCAAGACAGAATAAAAGAGCATGACCGAGACATCCGATTCGCCCGTACCCAGACCTCCGCCGTTTCAGAGCACGCCAACAACACCGGACACCACCCGCTTTGGAATGAAGTAAAGTTTATTGATCGTGATCCTCATTGGTACACACGCAGGGTCAAAGAGGCGATCCACATAAGACTTAACCCTAACAACATCAACAGGGACAGTGGAATTGAAATTCCAGAAGCATGGATGCCCACGATCAAGAAACACAACAACAGGAGAGCCGTACGACTACGGACCGCCGAGGGAACTATTCGCCGAAACAACGAGGATCAAAATGCGCCAGTCACAGCTGTTGAAAACCAACCAATCACAGCAGAGCATCGTGCTTCATAAGGTGACGCGTAACCAGTCGACCCATCGCCTGAAGAAGACTAGCAGTATGCAGTCGAAACGTCGCGATCCACATCGGAAGTGACTACATCGTGAGACAAACGAAAAATACTTCTTTACTAGTGTGTTCACCACGATGAACAACAACAACCCTTTTTACGATAGGACTAAGTTCTACATCATTAGGAAAATATTTTTCCACACGCCTTCTCGCATTGGGTTCATCGACTGCGATATATATTTTTACTGGTTGATCCTTAAATAAGCTATGTATCCAACCCCTCAGAGTGTCTGGAGTGTAATGTCCTCCGGGCAATTTCAAGACAGTTCCTTTTTTATTTTCGCCAGTTGTATACCAGGTTATTGTTCCCTCTCCTTCCAAAGTATTCCATGAATTATAAAGCCAGAAAGCGATAAGCCGGATGAAACTCGGTTTCGGAAGCCGCTGATCGAAGTAGATTGTGTGAGGGTTCGAATGTGTGAAGATTCTTAGCATAACCATGATTGTGTATATATATATAAATATATTTATATAATCATGTTTGGCAGACGCCCTGGTGGTTCAAATCTCGGTCTAGACATTGGCTGCCACGATTACGGACCCCCGCCCCCGTTTTTTCCTCGTCACCAAAACCCCCTCTATCAACACCCTATAACAACACAGCCCGCAGTAGATCCGCAACTGACTTGGATGAGAACGCCAGAAGCCGCAAAACTCTCTAAAGCGGCCAAGGCCAAGGCTATCTCAGACTTCAAAAGGCGTTTCCCGCACGCTGATATGTCCAGATTTAAAACAGAAGTTTCTTTCGGTGAAAATCACAAAGCCACAGCAGTAGTGCTTTTCAGCTATGCCCTCAGACATGTCACACAAGAATTGGACACAAGCCCTGAAAGACGCCCTTGGCTAAGATTATATTGGCGGTTTTCCCTATCAGTTGACGTTAAACCGAAACGCACAAAAGCCAATCCCTGCTGTTGATTTCTCTACCGCAATCGACAAAGACATGATGATTGGAGCAATCTTGAACGATGAAGCGCAAAAGATCTATGTCACACCAACTAATTATTTCACAACGAAATACAGAAACATTTTCAGAGATGCGCAGATTACATTCAAAACCGCGAAATACGGTCGAAAGTGGCTTGGGAGCCCGCAAATGAGTTTCTGGCCACAACAACTGAACTTCGCTCTGTGGTGTGCAACAACCGGCTGCGGGATCTCGCGTGACCTTCTGTTTGATAAGAACTCCAGCCTCTCTCTAACCCCACAGCTAAGGTCATTTTACAGGTTTCACGTCTATTTCACAAGACGAATCCTGTTCAAGCTGGAAGGGGAAAGCAGCGTGAGTGCTTTGCCAGACGACCCCACATTCAACCAGAATGACAACAAGTTCAACATCGACGCTTATAAGAGGATTTGCCAAGAGTTCGGTGTCGACCCCAATTCTGACTTCCGTTTCACATACGGCAAAAACCACGGTCTTGGCAATGTGTACATTTGGGCTACTGGAGAGGGCAACATTTATACAGATTACACCTATCCTGATCCCGATCTAGCCATATTTGATGGCGAGCGCGTGACCAACAGAAAAGACCCAAACTATCTCGCAAACGGCATATCCTTCGTTCGCAACGACCAAGGCGCGGTTAGTCAGTTCGAGCACTTTGTACCGAATTACGCACAAGGGCTAACACAGCCAGGGCTCGCGCGTATGAACCAATCAATCGAGGCCTTTGTTTATTGCATTCTGGGAGCACAAGCAAACACTCGCAGCAGTATTCTTGGGAGTGGAGGTCGGGCGTTCGAAACGCAGAGAGTATTCCTCACACTCTTAGAGGACGCCATAAGATTGAACGACATATCTAAGAGCGTACAGCTTGCCATCCAATAGACGAAAGTGCGCCTAGACTTTGCGATAGCACCAGAAAGTTGGCTGATGCCGTTACGCATTGTTATAAACACAGAGAGCGTGGTGGGTTACAACAACAATCTCAAGGAGGCAACGCAAGGAATGAAGCTTGGTGTTAACAACGATGTCAATCTGGGCACAAAAAAGCATCCTTGCGCCCCATGGGGGGTGGTCCGAGCAAGATAAATCCACCAAACAGTCACCCATCGAACCCGATTCACAAACAGGCGACACAGGCACAGGGCACCAGCGCGCCAGCCCCAACACCAGCCCCCACACCAGAGACCAAGATCGAGCCGCATAACGTAAACAAGGCGCTCATTGGGGCGGGTGCGGTTGTTTTAGCAGGCTTTGTTGCCTGGATAAGATAATTATCTCCTGCGCTTGGTGATCCTTTCAATCATGAAGCCCACAACGGCAAGGATCAGCAGCCAGGCGTGCTCGCCCCGGCTGCTTTGAAGATAAAGCTCACTATCGAGCCGATCAAGCCTGGCAGGATGGAGGCAACTTTATTTCCTAGGGCTTTGAGCCCATTGCCAATAGCCTTGGTGCCAGCCTTTAAGCCATTCATTGCAGCAAGCGTCACAGCCCCTATGACGATACCGGCAGCCCGAACAACTGCTTGAAGGGTCCAGCCATATTTCTTGAAGATATTTTTTACCCTTTCTCTCAAAGGAAGAGCTTATTCTCTTTCCTGAACCTGTGTTCTTAGTCTTGCCAGTTCTTCTTCTCGCTCAGCAACCCGGGCTTCCGCGGCTTCTATGTCAGAGGAGAAGTGTTTTCATCCTCTATCACGCGCCTGTCTTCTTCGTTTTGTCGTACAAGCTCGGCCTCTTGTTCGTTTAACTCATCCAGCGGCTTGGTGGAGTTCAGTCTTGCTTCGACAGCATTTCTTTCTCTTGTTTTCGCAGAAGGTTGTGTTCTGAGTTTGTCAACTTTTGCCTGCTCTTGGTCTTTTTGTTTTTGTATTTTCTGAAGGGCGTCTAATTCTTTTTTCTGGTTTTCAAGATCGCCTTGAAGGTTCTTTTTCAGCAGCTTTAGCCTGTTTATCTCGGCTTGATTCTCAAGGCTTGAACCGTGTTACTGATACAGAGCGTCAATCCTAGCTTGTGTTTGCTCAATTCTGTTCCTGAGGTTTTGCACCTCATTTGCTGCTTTTTGTTTTTCTACAACAACCCTTTCCGTCTCCTTCAGTTGTTTTTCTGCCTCCTTCAATCTTTGTCTTTCCACCCTTATTGATGTTCTGTCTTCATAGATAATCTCTTCAGCTCTTGAGCCAAGAGCTACTTTGAACTTATCTGTGAAGAATTTACGGAGGCTACCATCTTTATTAAAAATTACAGTCTCGCCACCATTTGGGCCCAAAGAAACAGTTTCGTTTTTATTTTCACTTTTTTTTGGCGAGGCTAATTGGGTATATTTTGGAAAAGTTAGCTCTTGGATATAGTTTTTGATATTTTCCCTAGCTCTATCAGCAAAATCTTCTGAAAAGTCCCTAAGCAGAGGGGTGGTTAAAGGATCGCCTGGCAACCCGCTCTGTTCGCTAGGCAGTGTATGCATTTCATGTTGTTCACCGCCATGATATGGGGTGGATGCAGCTCCCGGTTGAAAGGGGATTGTTGTGTCAACTTCTTCTTCGTCGTTATCATCGTTGTCTAAGACTTTGTCAAGCTCGGAATTCTTATTCTCGCCAGGTATGTCAAAGTCACCGCCTTCTGCCATGATGTATATATCTAATTTTAAAAACATATATACACTCTGGCTATGGCTGTGCAACCAAACCTCCTTCCAACGAACGCCGAGAATACTCTTGGTGCTATGAAAGCAGAGCGCACCGTAAAGCGCATCACATTTGATCGCTCTACATGAGCCAAGCCCGGCGAGACCCTGTACGTTTCGGTGCCCAAGCTCAACGAACATGAGGTTATCGTGTCGGGCTCGCTTGCCTTGCTCTTTAACATCGACCTTGCCGGCGGCCACGCAAACAACTATCTCGTACAAAATGTCTTCAGAGCACTAGTTGACAGGCTCGTTGTCAAGTTTGCCGCCACCACTGTCCAGGACACCGTTGGGTACGATATTTACAAAATCTTTGAAGACCCATTCCTGTCAGTTGACAAGAGAGACAACATGCTCCCTGAGGGCATCCAGAGTGTGGACTTGAACAAGATCCGCTCTGGCGCTGGCGACAAGAAGACCTCTGGCGTGGATGCGGAAAACAAGCTGGAGACCATTTACAAAAACAAATACCGCATCAATCTTGACCACCAGATTTTAACAGACCACGGCGTCATGTACCCACAGGCACTCTACAACGATCTCATATTCGAGATTACGCTAGCCCCTGCTTCTCAAGTTGTCAAGGATTCGGATGCAAGCAAGCTTGTGTACAGGTTGACAAATATACAGCTTGAGTACGAGACAATCCGAAGTTAGCAGCTTGCTGACGAGGCAGCAAGTGTCTATTCTAGCGGAAAGGAGTTTGCCTACGACCATATCATGCGAGAGGAAGTGGTCCCCCTCTCGAAGGGTTCAGACGCTAGGCTGAATCTCAGGGTGAACCCTCAGCGCAGGTCACTGAAAGCCATCCTTCTGCTATTCATCGAACCCTACACGGCAGGAGCCAGGGACTCAGAAAAATACTTCAATCCAGACATCACTAAAGTTAATGTCACCAACATACAACATACAAATGCAACCCTTAACTTTCCATGGTCTCATATCATCAATTCGAAGTATTTCAATTTCTTCAAAAGCTGCATCTAATGAAACAGGCTATGAAGATTTCTTTTCTGCTTTCATCAAATACAAAAAAGCAAACAAACTTGTTTATAGAAAGCTCGTATCTCTGAAATCTTTCAATCCTGATAAAAGTCAAACAATGTGGAATGCTAATTGTGAAATCGATAACTGTTGTAAACCAGATTGGATAAAAGCATATACGTTGGCTTTTAGCTGCACCAAGAGCACCAAAATTATTAATTTCCACTTCAGATTTTTGCATAGAATCTTACCAACGAACAGCTTTTTATCAAAAATCGGCATTAAAGACAATCCTAACTGCACTTTTTGTGGCAAGGCTTCTGAAGAACTCACACACCTTTTCTGGCATTGCAATAAAACTGCTTCTTTTTGGGATGACTTACTTCTATGGTTGAAAACAAAAACACTTATCCCTAATGATTATCAAAAGAACATGGCTATTCTCTTGGCTCTGAGGCCAGATAATTCTCGACACTATTCAGTACAGCTCAACTTATGTTTCCTCTTGGCCAAATATTTTATATGGTGTTGCAAGATTAAAGAAACTTTTCTGAGCATTAGAGGATTCTTGTTCGTCTTGAGCACTCAATACAGGATATAATTGAACGCTACCAGCAATAACAATACGAAATGGCCTCCTTTAGCACAACATCTAAGTTAAAAGCACACAAACTTAAAGTGTAAAGTGTACTTAACCTTTTCCTCTGTTTTTCGCTACACACCCTTCTCCCTGCCACAGTGAGAGATATAAACTTATTATATATATATATTAGATACCTTTTTTATTGCTTTGCTCCTACTTGTAAAATGCCAATAAGCTAAACATTTATACTGTTAACAATGCACTGTTGTAAGTAAAAATCTTTTTGTCTTGTATTAGCTGTTATCCTATATTTGTTGAAACATGTAATTTTTTCCTTTAATCAATGTATTAATTTACTTCTTTTCTTTTTTTATCTATTTTTTGTACTCCTGTGTTCTTGTTCAATAAAATGTATCAAAAAAAAGTTAATGTCACCATCAATGGCTCCCCCAACAGGATTTACAACGGAGGCATCAACGGGACCGACATGTGGAGTGAGTTCAGTCGCCTCTTCAACGTAAAGGGTGGCGGCAGGCCCAACATGAATCTAACCAAATATCTCACGGGCAACAAGTTCGGCCTCCTTATCGACCTTAGATCAATGGCTGATACAACCCTACATGGCAACGGTCAGCGCCTCGTCAACACAAAGGACGGCGTGCATCTTGAGATCGAAAGGGCAACCTCCGGCACGGGAAACGTGCACTGCCACATATACACCATCAGCGACTCACAGATGAACATCATGGACAGACAGCTGCAGGCGGTTCAGTACTAAAAATATATAATGGATCCAAGAAAGCTGCTATTCAATGCACTAATTATCGGGCCGACTAACTCTGGCAAAACACGATATCTTCTGAATCAGCTACGCGGGCCCTTCAGGGGAAGTTTGACTATATCGTTCTATTGTGCCCCACCTTTGTTCACAACAAGACTTACGTCTGCTTCGTAGACAAGGATCCACGCATTTTCGTGATTGTCTGTCAGCAGCATGAGATTGAAACATGGTTAACTTTAGCCAGTTATTACTTCAACGGAACAAACACGCTCTTTGTGCTCGATGACTGTGTTGCTTCGAGGGATGTGAAAGGACGCACGAGTCAACTTGTGAAACTAGGTTTCAGTGCTCGCCACGCCGGCCTTTCCGTGTGGGTGCTAACCCAACAGTTAACCAGCATTGCGAAACCCTTTAGGGAAAACGTCGCAGCGATTGTGCTTTTTTACACCCCATCAAGCAAAACAACGAAGGCCATCTTTGACGACTATGCCGGTGAGCTTGAACATCAAGAGTACAAAGAGCTTATTGCAAAATTGGAGGGGCACAAGTTTTCTCACCTAGTCTTCTCTCTGCGACACCCGTATGGGGTTGAAGTTAAAAACATATATATACTCTGAACCATAAACACGTCAAACAATATCCACAAGCTAACGGTATTTTCACAGCTTCTGGGTGAATTGCAGAGTCAGGCGGAGGAGATGCAAATCCAGATAATCAAAGCCGCTGGTGCGGACGATCTGCGCCTCATGCTTCTTAGCCGCTATCCTTTGAAACTCACTGTGGTTCCATACACCATGACAGCGCTTATACGGGAGATTGAAAGTCTTTTGCCTGAGATCAAGAGAAAAATTGAAAAATAAATATATATATATACAATGGCACACGCAATTCCTGAAGACGAGGCCGCAATGAAGGAACTCATGCAGATGCTAGTCAGGCCCTGATAGCTCCTTGCCATCAGCGATTCCTGAAAACGACACTCCTGCTCAACGCGAGAAACTGGCAGTCCTTGTTTCAACCGGCAAATCAAAAGAAGCCGTCGGGGCCCAGCTCACACACGAGCAGGTGAAGCGCCTGACGGATAAAGAGGTTGAAAAGTTTTACGAAAGGTATGAAGCATATGTCGGCAACCAGACAACCGAGTCTCTGATTGACAGCGTTATAATGCTCGTAACCAAAGGCGCCGGCATGGTTGTTAAGATTGACGATGTGGAGGCGTTTCAGCAAGAACTCAAAAATGACTACATGATTCAACATGAACTGTCAACTCTTGCTGGAAACCTTGCACTGCGATGTGGGCTTTTCTTGGCCTTGGCCAATGCTGTTTTGATCACTACAAAACACATCGACTTCAAAAAGGAGCCAGAAGAGTTGCCCCCTCAACCTTCTCCACCGGTACACCCGAGCAGAGACGGTGAAGGTTATCCACTCGAGGGTTTTGATGAAGTTGACACATAATCTGAAAGGAACCACGAAGGAACCATGAAGGAATCATGAAGGAACCACGAAGGTTTAAAATAAAAATATACATATATACACATGATGGCGCAACCACTCGAGACGGTACCTGAAGAAACAGTCGCGCCAGCACCTACAACCAACACGCACGTTTCCTCTGATACCCCAAAGACTGCTCCAGCCCTGGTCGTGTTGCTTCTGGCAAAGGCTTGCTGAACGCAACCGCCTGGCAAGAGAGGCAAAAAAACAAGCACAAGCTTCTAAAGCAACAAACGAGCCTGCCCCAAGCCAGGCGAATACAACCACCAGCAGTGACAACAAATCTTGTTCCTGGATTCTAACGGTTGTCGGTGTGATTATATCCGCTTGGGGCGTCTATTACCAACACGAGGCCATTATATATCAACTTGGACGCAATCAGACCCCAGCCCCAGCCCATGTAGAAGTGAACGAAGTTCAAACTACTCCACCACCGAGGCGGAGACTGCATGAGATGGAGTAAAAAATCTTATATATACACCATGTCTGACAACAAGCTCGTGAAAGCTGTTCTCGATGCGGCCACAATCACTGGCCTTGTCGCAGGTATTGGCTGGATTGGCAAAAAGATCATCAAAGAAAATCTCACGGCCGACCCCAGCTCGAATCTCATGAACTACGTGAAGTTCACTGCCGCCATGGCTGGGAGCATTGCGCTCAAGAAATACCTCGAGGACCAGAAAATCCTGCCGACCTCAATGTAAATCATATATATACATCAATGGCCTCGATCGCCATTATGGTTGGTGGAGCAATTTTGAATGCCGCCGCTTTTACAAGTGGCAATTATCTCGCAAAATATCTTTCCGGCGACAGCGGGCAAGCCGCTCTGGATGAAAAGATCAGACACGACAAGGCGTTAGAGGCCTATCAAGCGGCCTACGCTAAATATCAGAAAGACCGCACAAAGCTCCTCGACTGGATTGCCAGCAATGATCGGATCAAAGATCAAGCGAAACACAACCTTCAAGCAGTGACCAAGCTCTAGTGCTCTACAACCAAACACATCGAGCTCAGCAAATAACACTCCCCAAAGAGCCCGAGTTCTCTGACTTCTATAAACCAGGCCCACAGCAGAAGCAAGGCGAACTCTTGTTTATCGGCACTGGCGCCCTCGCCCTTGGCTATGCAGCGTTTCGCTTTCTGTAAAACACATATGTATATGGAGGCGAAACTATCAAAGATCTATTACAGCCCCAAAGGCTACTGGAAAGGCCTTGCCGCTGTCAAAAAGCTAGCTGCAGCAGCCAAGGTCTCTGATGATGTCGCAAAGAAATGGCTCGTCAAACAAGCCCTTTGGCAAATATATCTCCCTGCGCCACGCCATATCCCTCGGCCCAAGTTTGATGTTCAAACTCCTAATGCAGTGCATCAAGCAGATATACTTTTTTTGCCACACGACAAACTGCCTCATGGGCGAAAGATTTACAAATATGCTTTGACAGTTGTTGATGTAGCAAGCCGTTACAAAGCAGCAGAGCCCTTGACTTCGAAAGAGTCTGATGAAGTTTCGAAGGCGTTGACACGTATTTACAGACGCGGGCCTTTGAAATGGCCACAACTGTTGCAAGTCGATCCGGGGACAGAGTTTATGGGAGCCGTGACTAAAGAGATGGGGGCCCATAAAACAGCCATTCGCCGTGGGCGCGTTGATATCCACAAAGACCAAGCGATTGTTGAAAGATTTAACAGAACCCTAGCTGAACGATTGCTTGGTTATCAGTATGCAGTTGAAATGAATCTCCCCTCTGGCTGGTCGACTGCTTGGGTTAAAAGATTGCCAGATGTTGTCTCGGCCATGAACAATGAAGTGACCCGGCTGACTGGCAAGAAGCCTGCACAAGCAATGAAAGAGAAAGCCGTTTCATCCAAGCCCGCGACTCCATATGCTAGGCCTGTGGGGGCGAATGAAAAGAAGCTCCCACCTCGGGTTAATTTGCGATATCTGTATCAGCCTAGGGAGCTTGAGGGTGGTAGCCGACGAGCGACGGATCCGATCTGGTCTTTGAAAGTCTACAACATCGAGAAGGTTGTCACCAAGCCAGATGCGCCTGTCGTGTATTACCTTTACGACGGGCCCAAGCGCGGGTTTGTGCGCGAGGAGTTGATGGTTGTGCCACCGGACACTCAGTTGCCCCCAGCTGGGTTGTGAAACTCGATTGGTTCTGTGTGGATGCCGTCTGGCAGCACCCAACGCTTGTCGTAATAAGCGGAAAGACCCAGCTTGTGCAGCTGGTACGTGAACATGGCCCCGTTGTGCATTCGAAAGCCTCTGTTGGTGGCCATGTCCCTGCCCCCCTGCAGGGCACTTTCGTACATCTCCCAGCGAAGCTCGTTCTGCTTCTTGTTGACGCCCTTGGAGGACATCTTGGGCTCTCCGCTAGCCTCGTTTTCTACGTAATAACACTTGCTGCACAGGGCGATGGCCCGTGTGCCTTCCTTCTCAAGCTTGAACAAGTCCGGCTCTCTGCCGCTCCACTTATCCCACGCCAACCAATTCTTCTTCTCCGCCTCGAACTGGTCGCGAAGTTCTGGTCGAACGGCCTCTTCTAGAGTGTCGTGAGAAAGAGCGAAGTACATGCTGTCCGTATCCATTTGGATTAGCTCGAAGTCGCGCCTGTCGATGAAGTAATCTAAGAAGTCGTAATAGAACTCCAGCATGCGGAGCTTGGCAAGTTGATACACAACAATGCCTAATTGAAAAGGGCGTTCGATTGTGATCTTTTGCTTGCGCAGCTCGATCTTGTAGGCCTCTCCGATCTCTTCGAGGTCTTCGAACAAGGCACAGCGGACATTCTTGTCGACCTCGTCCTCGTCAGTTGTGTTCAACGTTCTTTACTGACGTTCAACAGCTTCGATGAACTTGCCGTAAGCACTGTTGCCAAGAAACTTGAACACTTCAGCAAGCAGTGCCTTATCCTTGTCAGCGCGGCCTTTCCTTCGGTTGTCGGCGACCTCGCGAACGAACCAGTCGAAGAGCTTTTTGGGTCTATAATCGATCGTGCGGTAGACTGCCGTGATCTTGAGCCCGCTGTTGAGCTAATTTTCTTAATTCAATCACTGTTTTATTTTTTAATTTTGTAATCTTTTCTTCTTCCATTTTATAATAAAACATAATTTAAAAAAAAAAAGAAATAATATTATATAAAATGACAAAATATTTAATAAAACTTACACCAACCGATAATAACGGAAAATTACAAGAAACTCAAGAGTTTGAAAACATCTACTAAACTGCCAAAACTTGTAAAATATTAATTCCCAGACAATTCAATATGCTCTCAAAAAGAGAAATAAAACATTTAAACGAAAGAGTGATAATCAAGTATTTTTAGTTGAAGGGAAAATTCAAGAAAAAGAACCATTCGTAATGAATTCACAAGAACTTAATTATGTCAAAGAAGCCGCAAAAATTTTAAATGTTTGTTCAACTTCAATTCATAAGGCACTACGAGCTAACAAACCATATCTCACAAGACATGAAGGTTTAAAACATCTTAGCAGAACCAGAAAACCATCTGAGCAACAAAAAAAAAGTAATGATACACATCACAGATCCTCAAAAGACTTATGAACTTTGGTTTTATTCAAGAAACACAACTGAATCATTTTTTGATATTTCCATCACAGAATTCCAAATGAGAACACAAGATTCTGGATTCATGGGGAAAAAGTTGATTTAATTTATCCAGAATATGTAGCACTTTCTTAAGATGAATTTTTGGATTATCAAAAGGAATATAACAAAGGAATGAAGTTCTGGTAACTTTTTCCATTTCGGATTATGTAATTCATTTTTGATTTTTTTTTTGTCATAATATAAAAATGAGACAACCTAACTCAGAAATTCCACGACTTTATTTAGAAACTGAATGGTCTGATTTACACAGCCAATTACAGATTTTAATCATACAAGAAGGAAATGAACTACTTCAAAGAGATATCGAACAAAATCAAAGAGACATCTCACAAATTAGCAGAGAAGACAAACAACTTGAAAGAAGAGTCAAAAAACGTAAAAGAGAAATCAAACTATACAACAAAAGATAAACAACCTTCAGAGGATATCGTGGATCTCATTCAAGAAGAACTTATTATCAGTCACGACGTTGAATAAATTATCAAGGGAAAGCCTTTGATAATTCAAGCAACGATGCCATCAATCACTTTCATTTCATCGATGAATTTTTGCGAATCAAATTCTTCAACTCTCAAGCAAGCTCTCGGGTCAATCAAAACTTTCTCATATGTTGTAAAGGCGAATTTTGCCATGGCAATTTTATTTTTTTAATTTTTAATTTCACTGCTTGTTTTCAAAAGCAAACCAGTCCCACTTATCACACCTAAGATAACAGGATTGAGTGTGATTCCTCCTGCTATTGTTCCAATTACAACAAGAGCGGTTGAGGCTAAATTATCAAACAAGTAGGATTGTTTGAGTCTTTTGGTCAATCTTTTAAAACACCAGAAACGTTTGTGATAATATTTGTACAATTCCTTTATCTCTGCGAGTGTTTCTTTGTCCAGTGTTGCATCAATATGATTGAAATGAAAAATGTTTTTCTTCATTTTAGAACACAAGAACAATTTTTTTTATTTTCAGGATCAACAATTATGACGCTATGGATGTGCTGAATTCAATAGAAAAAACAGCTTCGTCATGGGTGATCTCTTCAGTTGTATTTTTTTGTAAATTTCAATCCATAATACATCATGTTTTGATAGGTTCATATTTAAGTTAAATTCCTGTCTTCTTTCATTTACTGTTGAGTCAAAGCTTTGATTTTGTTTATTGGTTCCACTGGCTCTTACTTATAAAGAAATGAGAAAATCGGAAATATTTAATGTGTCAAAGTAACAATTGATACTGTTTAAAATACAATCATAAGGTATTATTTGAAATGGATTTATATTATTTAAAAATAAGCGGGTTGGATGCTGTGATTTTTTTAAATAAGTCGTAATGAATGTTTTTTATGTTAATGATTGAGTTAACACTTTATGGTCATTCATATCCAAATTAGTCTCCATAACCATCTTTTGACTTTCAAAAACGAAAGGAGAGTCGAAGACACTGACACTTAAGACACTTAATTTATGATGGCCGCAGATGGACGGCTAGATTGTTGTTCTGATGATGATCACGACTCACTCTCAAAAACCGAGTCCTGTTCTGTTGAACCCGAAGCCTGTGAACTGGAATATCTTCGTCTTAATGACGACAAGTTGGTGTGGTTGAACGATTTGGATTCCCTTAAGAATTTTGTGGTTAATGTTTTAAAACTACAAGGGAAGTGGCTGACGCCCGGTGGCAATACGAAACAATTCAGAAGTTCTAACGGTAATGTAATAATTAACTGGTATTACAAGAAACAACAAACCCTGAACTTTCAGGGACGCGATGGCCCTGATCTAAAGGACAAACTAGTGGAATTAGTACGAAAGAACGGATTTCCAAGCCCCAGAACCTTTGGTATCAATCGAGCAAACAATGCAACCATCACTATCGGAAGAAGCTAACAGTTGTCACCTAAATGGTGCAACATCGATCGACGATGAGAGCTCGCCAAATTGTCCTCAACAGCGACCAAATTCAGAAATTGTGACCGACATTGAGGGTTTAAAACTTGATTTATTCATTCTTCAAAAAACGGTTGAAGAAAATACAAAGCTTTTGTCCATTATTAATACCAAACATCAAGATGAAAATGCTTCTTGTTCCGAACTCCTTGATTACAAGAAGAGGTGCGAAACGCTATTATCCTCTGTTTCTAAAAAATACAATGCAATCAAAGATTTGGAAGAAAAATGTTTGACCTTTGAGAGCCGCGCTTTGTCATTAGAACAAGAGAATGAATCCTTTAGGCTTGCATTAACCATCATTATGCAAGAAAAGAGCGATGCTGAAAACAAAGAATCTAAGTCAAGCGAGTGCTGGGTCCATATGGATGAGAAGCGAGGCAAAAACGGAAATCGTGAACGTAGCCAGAAGGCAGTACGCCCTGATATCACCGAAACTCGAAACAGTTTTGAGCTTCTTCGTCGAATTAATAAAGCACAAGTGGATGTGAGTAATGAGGATAACCGTACTGCAAATAACGATGATAGAAGTTTCAGAAGACCCTCGTACCGGCCTATCGATGTTACAACACAAAGAACTAATCAATCGGTATCAACTGAGTCGACAACAAAGCACGATCAAACGCGACCTAATCATCAAAAGAAAGTTATGATTGCCGGGGATTCTGTTCTCAAGCACCTCCAAGACCGTAAAATGTCTAGAAATTCGAGAGTTAAGATATCCTCTTTCCCGGGTTGCACAACGGAAGACATGCATGATTTTATAAAGCTTCTCCTACGTAAGAATTCAGACGAGATCATACTTCATTTGGGAACTAACAGCCTAAGATCCTGCGACACTCCTCGTGCTTGTGCTGATGAAATAATCGACCTGGCCACGATGGTTAGTTTTGAATCTTCAGCAAAGATTGCGCTATCAAGTCTTGTGTGTAGATCTGACGATGAAGCCTTGGCCTGCAAAATAGCTGAGGTGAGCAGATTGAACAAAGATTGTTGCAAACAAAGATTGAACAAAGATTGCTGCACTCGGAAGAGCTGGGGATTTGTTGATCATTCAAACATTTCTGCCTCGAATCACTTAAATCGTAGCGGCCTTCATTTCAACAAGTCTGGAACCTCTCGTCTTGCACAGAATTTTATAAATTATTTACGCTTAGATTAGGACATTGCCGTCTGGGAATCCGATTCGGCTGATAACCGTCCACCCGAAAACTGGGGTAAGTCCAACTGTTCCAGTATTTTTGGCCGAGGTTTGGTCATCGCTTCGCTTAATATTAACAGTTTGCTCTCTCACATTGACGAACGTAGAGTTTTCATACATGATTCTAAAATTGATATTCTGTCAATTAACGAGACTAAATTAGATTCAACCATTCATGATAGCGATGTTTACATACCTGGTTTCGAAATAGTTAGAAAAGACCGTAGAGTAAATGGAAGGAAAGGGGGCGGTGTTTGTATCTATTTGCGCACAAATCTTAACTATCGAATATGTGATGATTTGATCAAGGATGACCTCGAGTGCCTTATTCTCGAAATGAGTAAGCCAAGAAGTTCAGTATTCCTGGTCGGCACCTGGTATCGACCTCCAAACTCTCCGCCTGAACGTTTCAATGAATTCGAAAATGTAATTGACAAAATTGACGCTGAAAGTAAAGAACTATACATACTTGGTGATGTTAACTGCAATTTATTGCCAGAGGCTTCGGCTCATATTTCCTCTAATCTAACCGACATTTTTGACATTTATGGTCTTAGTCAGTTAATCACTGAGCCAACACGCGTCACTCTTGTCTCTAAGACACTTATTGATTTATGTATCACCACCTCCCCAGAGAAAGTTTCAAATTCAGGTGTCATTCACCTTGGGATCAGTGATCACTCGCTTGTATTTATGACGCGCAAAGTCCACCATGATCGTTTTTGCCCACGAATGATTGAAATGAGACAATTTAAACACTTTCAAAAGAACAAGTTCTTAAGTGATCTGGAACAAATGCCATGGTCGAATGTTGATCTGAGATGTAATCCAAATGACATGTGGCATGAATGGAAACAAATGTTTGTTAGCTGCATGGACAAACAAGCGCCACGCAAACTAAAAAGAATTAGTAAAAAACGGGCTCCGTGGATCACTAAAGGGTTATTGAATAAAATGCTTAGAAGAGATTTAATTAAAACGAAAGCAATTTCATCGAATGATCATGGCACGTGGGAGCAATTTAAATGTGCTAGAAACAGAGCAAATAATGCAATTAAACAAGCAAAGAAGCGCTACTTTTCTGATACCTTAAAAATTACCAAAGGTAATCCGCGCAAAACATGGAACCTCGTTAACGAGTTAACTTCACGTAACACTAGTAAGTCGACGAATATTTTAGAAATTCAAGTTGACAATAGAACAATAAGCAGTCCTGGTGACATGGCGAAAGCTTTTAATGATCATTTCACAAACATTGGCCAAGTGCTAGCCCAAGAGGTTCCTGCTGCAGAAGTAAATCCCGAGTTTTACCTTTTACACACTGATAAAGCATTTCATCTAAAACTCCTAGTCTCGAAGTTGTTTTTAATTTATTAAGGAATATTGATGAAAAGAAAGCCACTGGCCTTGATATGATCCCAAGTAAGTTGTTGAAAATGGCTGCTAGTATTGTTACTCCATCGCTGACCGCCATATTTACAAAGTCAATTATCACTGGGATTTATCCAACAGAATGGAAAATGGCCAGGGTAACTCCGGTGTTTAAAAAAGGTGAAAAATCGGACCTCAACAATTATCGTCCAATTTCCGTTATTCCGGTTGTTTCGAAGGTTTTGAAAAAATTGTTTACGACCAACTGTATCAATACCTAAATGACAATCAATTGTTATCAAGTTGTCAGTCGGGCTTTCGCTCCTTACATAGCACTCTAACGGCCTTGCTTGAGGCGACAAATAGCTGGTCTGTTAACATCGACAACGGTTTCTTGAACGGAGTAGTCTTCATTGACCTTAAAAAAGTTTTGATACCATTGATCACGAAATTATTTTACGTAAATTGTCTTACTTTGGTGCTGACCAGGCTACTGCTAAGTGGTTTCAGTCATACGTAAGTAATCGTACCCAAAGGTGTAATGTAAATGGCAATCTGTCAACTGCCAGTACTGTTACTTGTGGCGTACTGCAGGGTAGCATGCTGGGTCCCTTGCTTTTCTTGATGTACATTAACGATCTCCCTAACTACCTGCGGGTTGCTGCGCCGAGAATGTGTGCCGATGACACCAGTATAACTTTATCTGCAAAAACGCTAGCCGATCTGAAACTAGCAGTGACTTCTGAACTTAACAATCTTACCTGTTGGCTGAGAGCCAACAAATTAAGTTTAAATGTGGCTAAAACTGAGCTAATGATAATCGGATCTAGGCAGAGATTGAATGCCCAATGTGAGGAGATTAATATACGTATCGATGACAGGATGATCAAGAGAGTTGACCATACTAAATCTCTGGGTCTTACCATTGATGCAGAACTCTCCAGGTCTAAACACGTTGACGAGATAAGCAAGAAAGTCTCTTCAGCCATTGGTGCATTGAAACGTGTACGACCTTTTATTCCGACGGATGTTGCAGTTCAAATTTACAATGCTTTAATATTACCACATTTTGATTACTGCAGCCCGGTTTGGGATAGTATGAGTGGCTGCTTGAGTGATAAATTACAAAAATTACAAAATCGCGCTGCCAGAGTAATCACTCAATCACCTTTTGATACGAGCTCCAACCTCCTTCTTGCGATGCTTAAGTGGGAGAAGCTGTCTCTTCGTCGTAAAAAGCAGAAAGCTTTAACTATGTATAAAACATTGAATGAACTTGCCCCAGACTATCTTCAATGTCTCTTCACTCAACGTTACGTTAATGATTATAACCTAAGAAATCGTGAAGGAAAGCTGTCGTTACCCAAGCCAAATACTAATTACCTTAAACGAAGTTTTTGCTACAGCGGGGCCTGTTTGTGGAAGAACTTGCCCCAAGATTTAAAAAGCGTGTGTTCTATTGGGCAGTTTAAACGGGGTATTAAGAAAGTATCTGAGATATCGGATTCCCACACGGCAATCATGTAAAGCAGTTGTACAAGTTTTTAACTTAACTGATGATTCTCCGTGTATAAATAAAGATTTACATTACATTACATTACATTACTGCTGGCAACATCAGGTTGAGAACCCTTTACACCATAAATAATTAGCTTTGCATCTCCTTCATTCACGTCTTGAGGCGCTGCTTGCCATTTCAGATCCAGATATAATATATACTCAGGCGGAGAAATATGCCATTTATGCATGTGGATGATGGATCTAGAATAATCAGAAATCTTCTTTGTTGACTTGTTGATTGATATTCAAGCTTGTGCTCCGAACGTCAACACTCACGCTAGTCATGGCAGCGGGAAATAATTCAATGCAAATAGTGTATTCACCTTCTGGAAGTTTCAACATGTTGAAACCAAGTCTCCCAGAATATATAGTATTAATATCTTTACGTATTTTGAAATCATATGCTTTTTTATTGAAAAGATGAGGTGAACTTGAAAAATCATTAATACCAGTCACTGTAATATCATGATCAGAGCTTGATTGGTCAACATCTTCCATCAGATACCGGAATTCATCTTTCAAATGAGAGTTTGACGTGATAAGCGATTCATTGACATATTTTTTGAGATCCTCTTCTAATTTTATAATGCGGGTTACTGTATTTCCTATCTTGAGATTAAGATTTCTATCTACATAAGCTTTTGTTGTGGGTTGATGTTCAAGAGTTGGCGTTGCAATATTGTTGATTTGTTGTGAATTCATATCCAGGTTTCCAGTCATTGTTCCGCCTGCCAAAGAAAGCTTTTTGGTCATTTCTGTATCAACATATTTTTCATTTGTTGCGTGGTCGATTGCTTCAGGGTCTGGCACATTCCAAATGAAATTATTGTTCATATCTAATCCCTCTTCCATTGGAAACATTTCCATACGGCTGAGAAAGATATTCTTAGCATCATTGTAAGAGATCAGATTGCTATAATTTACTCCTAAATATGTAAAAGTCTGTTGTTTTGATTGCATAATATTGAAACGTTGTTTGAAATCAATGTCTTTGACGACTTCATGTGTTGGTTCAGGAGCATCAGGATGGAATTTTTTCATAGTGATCATATTGACAGCTGACAAATCATTGTCTTCATCAGTGTCCATATTTGTGATCAGTTTTCGATTCATTTCTGTGCCTCCTGGTTTGATAATGTTGTGCCCTCTGAGGTTACGATCTCCAGTCATATGTGAACTCCCATCAACCCTGAGTGAATCTACCCTCAATTGCGTTAATTTGCTTTCAACCTGATGTTTTGTGATTGCATCATCATTGTTAAGTCCTTCTGCAACATTCACCAATTTTTTTTATTTTGCATATCATAATCCCCCGAAGATGTTAATTTAAAACCAACACCTGGCAACCCATCTTTTCCTCTTTGATTAGTTGATTGGCTTGTTTTATCAGGTAAAAGTCCATTTGAATAACTCATTTTAGATTTTTTCATCAAAGTTTTTGGAAATGAATTTCCTCGGTTCATCAATATAAAGAAAAGAATAGGGGTCCTTGGTTGCCTTCACATATTTTTCCTTGGTGATATTATTCTCTCTGCAGAGCATATGAATTTCTTTGTTGCTTGGAAATTCATAAATGCAAAAATGCGAGCAATTCAAACGGATATCTTTTGGTGTTTTGTAATACTTTGCGAAAGATAAATAACGCTGCAATTTTTGTCTGCCACTGATAAAATAATCAATCAATGGCTTTTGATTCTTTTCGCAAACAAAATCATCGAATATAACCGGCTTGATTATCGTCGGATAATTCAGAAACTGGAATGATTTCATCTGGAGATGCTTTTATCGCTTCATACCCAGCTTCTTTTGACATAGGCAGAAATGTTTTCAATAAAAGCTGATATTTTGATTGTTCAAGATTTTTCGCATAAAGATAAAGTTTATCGAAATACAAAAGCCGAAAAATCATCTCCAGAAGAACATTGGTTTTTCCTGACCCCGAAGGGCCACAGATAAGCATGAACTTTGATTTGGCATGAAAGGATGCAGCTGCCTATAATTCGTGATGGGATCATTGACATCATAGTTTGTAATCTTCATTTTTAAAAGGAAACATCATGTATTGAAATAAATAAAAGTTTAACATCCTGTACTACATCATGTTCTACACCTCAATTTATATTTATTCTTAATAAAATGAGTTTACTAAAATGGAAAGAACTTGCAAAAAGAAAATCTGAGTTGGGAAATAAAATCAATTTCGTACATAATGCAATCACCCCAAAAACGTTAGGTGAACAAACAAGTCAAACAGCGTATGAAAAAGTATTCAAACCTATAACATCAAAATTAGATGATGTTATTTCATCGACCATCAAGACTTAGGAAAAAGAAAGTTATTGGAGAAAAACCAGGTATTGATTATTATCCAGAAGTAGACGTAGACCTAGAGATGAATCTAGAACGTTTATTTGGTGATGATGATGCCGCTGTTGCACCGCAAGCAGCTAAACAAATACCAAAAAAGACTTCCAACGTATGATGAACCACTGAAAGAGATAGCACAAGATGAACCACCTGGATATGAAGCAGACGTTCCTGATTATGGAATGGAAGATGAAGAAGAGGAAGAATTAAAAGATGCAGTAGAAGAGATAAATAAAGATAATGAATTACTAGATGACATAGGTGTCTTGAGTTGTGATGAGCGGAACAAATTAAATCTTGAATTCCCAAAATTTGTCATCAACAAGGAAAAAATATTGAAAAAAGCGTTTTAAGTCCTGCAAAATTGAAAAGAAATAAATTGAAAAGAAATCAACTGAAAGGCGCCAAAGCGTCTTATAGCAAAAAGTTCAAAAAGGGTGGAATAAGTGAAGAGGAAAAGCAGATAAGGTATAAAGACATAGATCGTTTAAATAAAGCATTGAATGAATACATAAAGCATTACACAAAGAAATCAAAAACATTTCAAGGCTCCGGAATCAGAAAAAGAGGCGGAAATAGCACATTTTTCCACGACCCAAGAGAACTTCTGAAGAAACTTGAAGTCATTATTGGCTCCATCCTTGCTGGAAATACAAACATCGACATGAGAAATACTGGAGTTGCAATTTTAGACATTCTTTTGAGAGAAGCATTGATCAATAAAGCCCAGCATGAGAAGATCTATAGAAACTATTTCAAAACATAAAATGGAAAGCGAAAGAGACATTGTCTTATCATCAAAAAGCACTGGAAGCAGGAATTTCTCATACTGGCGAAAAACTCGGCAAAACAATATCTGAAAAATCTGGTGATTTGATCATGAAAAAACTGGCTAACATGAGAAAGGGAAAACAGACATCACGGTCACGGTCAACCCCTGCGACAAAAAAAGAAGAGAGTGCTGATGACATATTGAACATATTAATCTTTGGGCATTAAAATAATATAAAATGATATAAAAAGTAGTATAAAATGGCTTTCAGATCAAATGAATATTTACAAAGAAATGAATTAGTACGCTTCCAGCTGGATGATGTAATCAGAGCTCCAGCTAATGGACAACATCAAAAGAAAAACGGTTACAAATTCACAATCAATGACAGATCGGCGTTTACGACTGGCATAATGCTTATTTTGAAGTACAATTTCAACTGCAGAAATTAGAAGACGGTGCTGGATATGCGGCAGCTGATAGAATAACCGTTATAAACGGTGCTCATTCATTAATGAACCATCTGCAGGTAAAATAGTTTATGATACTGATAATCTGCATAAAGTTACTGTTGTTAAAAATTTGTTAGAATACTCTGATGATTATAGCAGATCAGCAGCAAAGAACATATTATGGTATTTGGATACTACCAATACAACAGCTGTTGGGAATACAGGATTTGAAGCTCGGCGGTTGCAGTCTCAAGCAGTTCAAAACGATGGTAACGGTGGTGCTAAAAACATTAATACGATTGTTCCCTTAAATCGTTTTTCCTTTTTCGAAGAACTTAAAGATAAGATGCTTGTACCCATGCAATAGCAATTCGAGATTACGCTTCAAGATGATGGTGACTTAATTCATATGGCTAATGGTGTTGATCCTGGAAGAGTTGTTGTTAATAGGTTTTTGCTTTGGGTTCCCAGATTAACGCCCAAAGATTCTCTTTATGACAAATTTGTCAGTTCATTCCTGAAAGAAACACAATGGAAATATTTAAGGGAGATGTATAGCGCATCGGCTCCCTCGCAATCATCAGGATATTTTCAAATATCCAGCAGCATTGATAATGTTAGGCTCATTTTTGTTTATCTTAAAAGAACCGCCCCACCCAATTCAATGATGACGCTGCAGAAGATAGCTCTTATTTAATGGAGACGTTCAAATTAAATGCAACAAATAATAACTCACCTTGTTGAACTGCCGATTAGAGTATGGAAATGGAGTTTTTTACCCGGAAACAGAGTATGACAGTGAATCAAAAGTAAGAATATTTAATGATGTAATGTATTTTGCAATGAGGAAAAATGACTACAACAGTGGGACGCAATTGAATATTGCAAATTTCAATTATCTTTATCCGCTAATTCATTTCGATTTATCTTATCAAGCTGAAAAAGTAACAAGAGATCCCAAACAACTGACATTCAGATATAGATTGAACGCAAATGCAGCTGCAAACTTTAATTTTCATGCGATAGTTCTCTATGAAGAAACGGTGAAAATTGATAAAATTGGAAATGAATTGGTCGTTGCGTAATTTAAAAAATGATATGTTATTATTAAAAATGACAACACTCTACTTATCATCCATTCAAAGTAAGTTTATCTGATGGGCAAAAAGGAAAACTCGCAAAAGCATATAAAACAAACAGTCCTTTAACAGTTAGATTAAGTAAAAATCAAACAAGTGGAAATGATGAATTACTGCTGACAGCCAATCAAATTAAAAGAATCAATAAAGCGAAATCTCTTGGAAATGGAGCAGAAATAAAAATATCAAAAACACAAATTACAAAAGTAATGAGGCAGGGTGGAAGTTTATTTTCTGCTATTGTTCCATTAACGCGTTCATTAGCACCACCCTGGCTAAAACACTTGGACTATCAGCGCTTGCTGGTTTAGCGAGTGAAGGAGCAAGTCAAGTTATTAAAAAAATAAGCGGCGCAAACGCCGGTGGTAAAGGCCAAACCGGTGGTTTCCTCATCCCGCAAGATAAAATTCAAAAACTGATGGACAATGTGCATTTGCTGACTAATAAACAGAAAGAAGAAATTCTGAATGTCCTTCAATCAGGAGGCAGATTAGTGATAATGCCGTCACCAAATCTGGAGGAGCATTGGGTGCTATATTAGCAAGTACTGGTATTCCGCTGGCTATTGAAGCCTTCAAAAAAATGACAGGAAGTGTCGCGCCAAGAGTAGGCAGACCAAAAGGAAAAGGCGCACCAAGATTGGGAATGTACCCATATCCGTATCAACCACCACCATTTTTTGGAACATGGCCGCAGCAAGGAAGAGGGCAAAAAAATCTATGAAAGGAGAGGGTCTACTGTTAGGGTCAAACAGCCCATTCAACAGCATTCCACTAGTAGGGGCAATATTGTAAAACCTAAATTTATAATCAAACCGCTGAGTAATATTGATTTAATGAACTGGATAAAATATCTTAAAATTCCAAATTTCAAAGGGATATATTCAAGGGATGAAGTTATGCCTAAAAAGCACAGTCCATGCATTATAAATCTTGATTCGTTTGAAAATGCAGGAACTCGTTGGGTCTATTGCGTTCCATCGCATGATAGGGAATTTATATGGTATTTCGATAGTTTTGGGATGGGATATCCCTTGGAATTTACAAGTGATGGGAAACAAATAATTTACAACACAAGTCAGTATCAAAACATAAACAGTGCCCTTTGCGGATATTATTGACTTTATTTTCTGCATCAATGGTTTCTCAAAAAAGCTTATTATGATATCTTGAAGCCTCTAAGTTTAACAGGTACAATGTTCAATGAGAAATTCATAAAAGAATATTTCAACTTAAAATGGAAACATATTGTATTAAAGAAAACCGAAAAACTGGCTGCGTTGAGCCATCTGGTTATATGACAGCCAAAAATGGAAAACCCATGTGGTTCTGTCATTGCGCTTCATGCGGTATTAAAAATACAAGATTTGTTAAGCAGTTAAACTAATGCGGCCCTCACAAGGTGGGGGCTTTGGTGAACTGGCTATGGAAGGTCTGACTATGCATGCATTACCGTGGTTAGGGAAAAAGGCTGTTGAAATGGGTCGTTATGGAGCAAGTGAATTGTTGAGAAATAAAAACACTCAGATAAAAGCATTGGATTTCGCTCTTGAGAAAGCAAAACCATTTCTTGCAAAGACAACTGCTGATATGATTAAATCAATTAAGTACTAAGATTAGACCTGATGGAAAATATAAAACGGATAGAAAGGATCTCGATGGCGCTGGGGATAGATGTGCATAAATTAAATGGCAAGCTTCCGAAGCCGAAAAAAGGTTTCACTCTTCCCGGTCATCATTATACAGGGCCGTATAACCCACTAAATACACAATTGAGTTATGACCCAAACACTGGGGAGATTTTAGAAATTTATCAACAGCCTACAGGTAAAACAGATGCAGTTGCTATGCAACATGACGTTGATTATTCAGTCTGCGCAAACAAACCAGACCCACGTAAATGTAAAAACAACGCCGATAGAAAAATGGTTACCGCTTTGGATGCGATTCCATGGAAACAGAGACAGTGGGGCCATTCGTTAGCTCGAAATGTGATCAATACAAAACAGAAACTTGGACTCGGCGTTTCAAAAAACGAGAAAAGGGTTTGAGTAACGGCTGATCTCAAAATCTGGCAGAAGAGTTACACCGGCCGATTAAACGCAGATTTAAAAAGAGGAGAGTCATTGCTTACGGAATAGACAAGATATGGTCCGCAGATTTAGTCGAGATGGGTAAATTTTCGAAGTGGAACAAAGGATTTAAATATCTTTTGACGGTCATCGATGTTTTCTCAAAATATGGCTGGATTCGACCATTGAAAGACAAGCGAGGACAGTCTGTTGCAAAAGCTTTCAAATCAATATTTAACACGAAGCGACAACCAGAAATGATTTGGGTAGATAAGGGTCGGGAGTTTTATAACGGAATTGTTGAAAATCTCCTGAAGAAGCATGGTATAACTTTGTATTCCACTCAAAACGAGGAGAAGGGCTCTGTTATTGAACGCTGGAACAGGTCTGTGAAGGAGAAACTCTTGAGGATTTTTACTGTCAATAATAACACAGTGTATTTCGACGAACTAGACAGGTTAGTAGATGAATATAATCATACCTATCATACACGCGTTAGGATGACTCCCGCAGAGGCGAGTCAGCAGAATAATCAAACATAGGTTTTCGCAAATTTCTATGGAGATTTAATTTATTCTAAACGCATCCCAGCAAAATTTAAAATCGGCGACAAGGTTCGTATTTCAAAAATAAACGAAAGATATTCGATAAAGGTTTTACACCGAACTGGACAGAAGAAATATTTGTTATTGACGAAATATTGAACACAAATCCTGTAATGTATAAATTAGTTGATACGTTTGGATAAAAAATAACCGGGTCATTTTATGAAGCCGAATTGCAACCTACGACTCAATCGATTTTCCGCATTGAAAAAGTTATTCGCCGCGATTACAAGCAGAAGAAAGCGTTGGTTAAATGGAAAGTCTATTCTGACAAATTCAATTCGTGGATTCCGCTGAGTGACGTTGAAAAGCTATCTTAGCATCTTACAGTCTAAATTTGATTTCTCACGCGTGAGAAACTATTTTGAATGACAGTGGCTGTGTTTTCACGAGGCGGTTTTTCTCGCCTAACATTCCTGTAGATATATTTTCTTTTGTTAAGACAATAGAAAATTAGAACACAAAAGAACGACAATACAATGCCCTTCTTTGTTGTTTAATTGCCGACAAGCTTAAGCGACCTGGTTTGCTCGCTCGTGAAAACACGGCCAGTGGAACCTTCTTGAATTAGCATTTAAATTAAAAAATAATGTGGGCACAAGATACTGTTTTG
>JAJGOT010000081.1:1005000-1020000 GCA_022457155.1 Cladopsammia gracilis | reverse complement strand
TCAGCGGTCGCGATTTTTGTTGCCAGGCAACTGCCAGATATCTTCAGGTATATATATATAATTATTTATATATATATATATATATATATATATATATATATATATATATATATATAGGCTGAATAAAAAGGTTTACACAAACGATGAACTCTTCAGCAGAAGGATCCAAGGATACGACGCCACCACGTGAATTTGTAGATAAGTATAATAAAAAAAACAATGAGGCGAACTTCTTACTGGTCCTGACTGGTTTTAACGTTTCGGCCTTCGGCCTTCTTCAGAAATTACTAACAATTAAAAACTAAAAACTAAAAACTATGTACAATGATTAAGTTATACAAGTTGTGACTTATATACATTAAGCTACAAAAACAAAGGAAAACGAGGTTACGTAACATAACAAAAGAACTAAATAACAAGGAAAAATTTAACGCTAAAAATAACATACATGATGTGATAAAAACCTTAATTAATGATTGAAACAAACAAAACTCCCTATCGAGGGCCCCCGAATGATCATATAGGTCACTGTCAGAATGACAGGACCAGCACGTCTTACCAAGTGCCCCCGACAGAACGTTCAAACACAAAACAACTACAAACAATACAAAGAATAAGACAAGGAAAAGAATCAAAGGGCTCTTAAAGCCATCTCGTTAATGCGAGAGAATGTAAGGTTAATAAAAAACAACAACAACAACAACAAGAATTGGAAACGTTGGGTGCCTTTGATAGGTAAATGTAGTAAAGACGTGATAGGTAATATGTGTAAAGCTGCTAAATGGTCTATTGAAGTTGAAAGATTTAAAATACCTGTGGGTCTAATCGTAGAGTTAGACATTGCAGTCATAGAAGACTTAAGGGCTCTTTTAGGAGCCACCAAATCAATAAAAGTCATGAGCAACAATATAATCACGAGTATGAATGTAAATAATTTTCATGTTAATTTAGCGTATTTGTTCAAAATAGTCTTCATTTTACAGCTGAGGGGAAACTTAAACTTGATTATATTAAGCGAATGAGCCGAGGCCAATTTGGTTTGCTACGGGGGAAAATTATGAGGAGGGATGGGGGTGGCAAAACTACTTAGATTCAATCTATCTTTAGAGAGCCCTTTTACTTAGTTAATTTTCTTTGTTTTGTATCAGTCACAGTATTTTAGTAGCAATGACTTGTATGGCATTACAATGGCGATTTTCTTATCAATCGAAAATTGGGAAAGATGTACGAAGGTTAAAAAATATTTACTATCTTTATTTATTGATATTTAAACAAAACTAAAACATATTGCAACGATTTTCATTTGGGATTAAAATTGATTTACTAGCAATGTTTTTAAACAGCGAATTTATATGTGCAGTGTATATGTGGATGTATGAGACAAAACAAGAACTTTGTGCATGTGAATAAGTTCATTAAAAAGACTTCAGTAAAAAAGGAATGTTTTCTCTAAATACTTCACTAAGGTAGACTATTGTAAAAAAGGCAAATGAAAATATTTTACTTGTCGCTTTTTCCGTCAACTAAAAAATTGTGTACCTTCGGGCAGAATGGTGTCTCTTGTAGGAATAGAGCTGGTGATTAGATTTCGTTTCCTTTTATAGCCGAAGCTGTTTTCAAAACATCTCGGCTTAAAGAAGCCTTGGTAAAAACGACAAGCGACGTGGTCCCGAAAATTGCCGACACGAGACGTTCACGAGACGTTATTTTAATTTAATTTTTAGAATGTCCCCATATTAGTAAGGGAGATTTCTACCTGGCTAGGCGGTCTTTTGACATTTAAATAAAGTTTATTGATTGATTGATTGATTGTTCTGAACAGCGAGAAGCGGCTCGATTCCGCTTCAAAAATACGACAAATTACAACAGCAACTTTAGAAGGTTGTGCAATTTACCAATAAAAATTAAACATTATTGACCATATCGTTCATATCAACACCCGACGGCCAACGGTCTGTTTTAATGATCTATTTGTTATTGAAACGTCTACCAACCTCGTTCCCAAGGCCTCTATCTTCCTCTCTCTTGGATCGGACGTGCAGTTAGAGTACACCCTAGACTCCCGGTATACACATAGATATCCGTGACCTTTGATTTTTTGATTTTTTGGCGCAAATTGGTTTTAACAAGCTTAATAATTTTCCTTCGAGCATTTTGATTTTAAAAAGAGAATTTTCTTTTGATCTTGATGAAAAATTGCACTTTATCAAATTAAGACAAATAAGTGACAGGTCACGCGTGTGGTTTCTGTTCGAATTACACGCACCGGCTCCCCCGACGGTGTCAATTTGCGCGAGGGCAAAAGTAACGACCCTTCCCTCGGGTGAATGTCATTTTGTCTCTGTGACGCGGTCGCTAAGCTTTAGTATTCGAATTTCGTGGTACAGCCGTTTGGATCGCGGACAATGGCGAAGCGAAGATGGCCAGAATCGCTCCAAAACGGAGCCCTTTTAGAGCCCGTGATAGGGAATTTGGAAGCTAGCACGAATCGCACGGGTAGACATTTAACCTGCGGCCTCACTGGTGGCAATTCGGGGAGCTTGAGTTGAATTGTTTAGAATTTATTGGCTTTCGCGTGGCGAGGGTTCGCTCAGAGGTCTCCAGCCTTCCCTTCTTTTATAGTGGATAGTGGGGCGAGTGACAAAAGTTGTAAAAATGCATTTAAACCGGTCAGGATACATCAAGAGACAATAAAGTAAAGGTGAGAAGACTTTAGTGTGTAATATTTTCGATTTTTCTATCGCTTATCAATTCCGTGACAAATCGTATTATTACCTAGTTTATTTCATTACTGTGTACTGGCTTCGAATCTGTAACATCACGATTGGTCTGCCTGTGGGATCATCCAATTTAAATCTTTGATGTGTGCCACAACGCATCGGATAAATGTTCACGCTTATCCCTAGTCCGCGTTTGTAGATCTTTATATATAAGATATAAACATCTTAGAATTTTACGGAGATTTTAAAGAAGAAAAGAACTGATCCATAACCTATGGTCGCTACAATGTCTGCCATTGATCGATCAGAGTCCGTTCACGCATAATCGTTTATCATTGTTCATTGGTATTTTAAGACTTAAATTCAGTCAGGAAGTCAAGACAAAAAAATGCATATCCTTAGAATTCCTCTATTCCTCAAAGAAAGAATTAAGCAAAAATATATTTTTTTCAACTTTAATTTCATTTTTAAGACAGTTTTGAGATTCACTCTTTCCTGTTCTTTATAATCTTCCGGAAACCGGACATTCCACAAAGATAACAAGGTATCGCAGAACATTCATGCCAATTTTTAGAATTTTCAATCAGTTGCAACCTGTAGGTAAACGAACTTAAAATATTCACCCGTATACGGACTTCTATTTTATGAAAGGGGTGAATCCGGCGATCTGTTTTTAGTCAGATGGGAACTTTGACTCAGTCAAAGCTTTAATTTTTTAGCTTGTATTCACTACACTTGATAGCTGCGTGGGGCTAATTAAAACCACTCGTATTACTAATCACGTTAAAAGTGACATCAAATATTCTAGATATGGCTTGTTCTCTTTTGCTCTGCCATATACCCCCCATATGGGGGTGTCTGTAAAACGCGGACCGGATGGCGGCGGATGGCGGATGGCGGATGGCGGATAAGAAAATGCGGATAAGAAAATGCGCGCGGATGATAAAATGCGGATGAAAAAAAAACAGAAAAATTATTCCTTACGATTTTTACAAAAAAAAAAAGAAAGAAAGAAAAGAAGCAGAAATAACTTTAAAATGGTGACAAAAGCAAGGCTGATTAAACGGTAAGGAAATTGTATTTGAATCCAATATTTCAAAAGGCACAGCCTTTTTTTCTTCAGACGTCCGATGCAAAACCCTTCAAATCGCTAAAATTCGCCGTTTTCTGCTACAAGAATGACACCACACAACATTTCAGGTAAAAATACGTTTAGTTTGATCTTGTATGTAAATATTCATCACAGTATATTACGATAAGTGAACCTTTTCGATATTCCCATACATTTCCTCTGAATTTAAAAATACGAACAACGGTCACATCGTTTGTGTGGGCTCCCTGTGCTTCGTCGAGCGCGAAAAGTTGACTCGCTTAACTTTAAGCGAGTTGACTTTAAACGAATCGTAAAATTAACTCTTTTCACGAGATTTCAGGGTAGACAACGTATAGCAGAACCCCGGAGGGGGACTCCCATATGTGGTTGGGCGGGGGTGCTCGTCGTATCTTTTAGGGGTTAAAATTGGGGATCTAGGTATCTTTTAGAATATATGATTAAAAAACCTCATTTTCCCAGAAAATGGCATCTTTTAGGGTGTTCCTAGCGAAAGACGAGTCGCCTGCCTTCTGGTGTTCCTTCTGATGGTAGTTGGAATTCGAGCCCAGGTATAGTCAGATCTATTTATTTCCAGCACTCTAGACGCATCGCATTGTTCCATCGCATATTTGGTAAAAAAATGGTATCTTTTAGAGGTAAAATTCTGGTTGACAACGGCCACTTTGATATCTTTCAGGGTTCCACTTTTTTTTCCTAACGAGCACCTCCGCTTGACGACTTATAGGAGTCCCCCCCCCCCGGGAGCAGAATATTCTTACCAATTTTTCTTTTCACGATATTTCCGGTTGTCACTCGGTAAGCCATTTAAAAGGCAGAGCAAAATAGCATGTTCTTTTGAGAACAAGTGATATCTGGAATATCTGATGTCACTTTTAACGTAATTAGTAATACGAGTGGTTTTAATTAGCCCCACGCAGCTATCAAATGTACTGAATGGGAGAGCCCCTGACTCAGTCAAACTTCCCATATGACTAAAAAAAATTGCCGGATTGACCCCTTTCATAAAATAGAAGTCCGTATAAAGGTGAATATTTTAAGTTCGTTTACCTACAGGTTGCAACTAATTTGATTGAACCTGCACTTGGCACCGGTAGCATAGTATTGGCTGACCCGTGTACTTTCGCTTTTGTGCTATTTTAAAACAATTAATCATTGCTATTACAGGTCATTACAGTTTCATTATGCAACAGTACGCAAAAGACGTACAAATTTAAGCCATTGAAGGCTTGCCGCAATTCCATTCAACCGTCATCATTATAAGCCAAAAAATCAACAAAACTATGACATGTTTACCATACTATTGCACAATCAAACCGTAATAGCAATGAATAGAAAAAACGCAAAGTTCATGCTATTTTGCTTTGCCATACCACTCATATTAAAACACAAACTTTCCTGTCCCATTTAACTTTCTTAAAACGTCTCCATTAGTAAAATACACCGTGAAATTCTCAAACTACGTTTCCCAAGAAAACGCAATTGTTCTACTGACGAATTTTTGCAAAATAGATGTGATGAATATAAGGGTTACTTAAAATCTCAAAATTACCCTCTGGACTTAGTTAACAAACAGTTCGACAAGGCTGTTAGTATTCCAAGATCAGAACTTTTAACCCTATTCAGACTGGGGGGGGGGGGCTTTTCGAACCCCCCCTCCAGTAAAATTGTAATAACTTTTACACCGAAATAGCTATGAGGCTGAAATTTTCTGACTTTTCCTAGAATTTATCTAGGAACATTTTGGTATCTATAACATGTCAGTGTGATTAACCATGTTGCCATGGCAACCGGTTTTTGACACATAGGTTTTCAAAATGTTAAAATATGGTGAATTTTTTATTTTAAGATCTTGTTTTTTGACTTATAGTGCATTTTCTTATTAGAATAGTTTTTTCTTGGGACTAGTTCTTGAAAGACATCAAAAATTTTTAACATCAAATATTTGGGGGAGGGGTAGGTAAATTTTTGCTCACTTTTACTTATAGAGAAAAATTTTGTACTATTTATTAAATAACGCTTCTAAGTTCATTGTTTGGATAATAGACATTAGTTTGATACGTGTTTTATACATTCTGATCCTTTTCTCTTTTAGATATTTTTTAATTTTAATTTAAACGAAAAAAAAAGGAAATCCAAGATGGCGGATCCAAGATGGCGGATCCAAGATGGCGGACAATAATTTACAAAATTATAGTTTTATCGCCTTTTTTTGCCTTTTCTCGCTTTACAAGTGTGTCCTTGTTTGTATTTATTATGTTTTAATATTAAAGAGATGATTTTACAGTTATATTTGATATTTTAAGTATCTGGATGGAAAAATATCAAAGAAACGTCGAAAAAACAAAAATTTCGTCATAGTGACGTCATAATTGGGTGTGGCAGGTTAAAACTGGGTGTGACGTCTTCTTGTATGGCGATGAACATTGTGTCAAAATTTCATGGTCCTAGCCTTACTGGTTCCAGAGATATGAAGGGGGGGTCCGAGGAGCCCCCCCCCCCCCAGTCACAGATTGCCTAAAAAAGCCCAGTCTGAATAGGGTTAAACAAAAAGATTAAATCTGACAAGAAAGTCTTTCCTCTGGTTCTTGATTACAATCCAATTTTGCCTGACATCCGAAACGTCATAAGAAAACACCTTCATTTATTACATTCCTCACCCCTTATAAATGAAATTTTTCCAGCTAAATCTATTTTTCCAGCTTATCGCCGAACCAAAAATCTCAAAGAAATTTTAGCACCATCTAAATTTCGGTCTGTTACGGATGAAAATTTTAATGAAGAAGAGGGGGTTGCTTTAAATGTGGTAAAAGATGCGACCTTTGCAAAAGATTTTTACTTCAAGATTCGAAATTCCAGAGTTCTGCCACAGGTCGTTATTATTCTATTCGCCAAAGTTTGTCATGTTCGTCCAAAAATGTGATTTATTTGGCCACCTGCAATAAATGCAATTTGCAGTATGTAGGTTCTACATCCACCGAATCTAAAGTCCGTTTCAGAAACCACAAATCTAGCATGCTCAATAATAGGAGAACTTGTGAATTGGCGGTACATTTTAATAGTTCTGAACATGATATTTCACAAATTAGCTTTATTCTTATCGAACAAATTAGACATTTCAAAATACAGTTCACCTTGACCAATTGTTGCTCACTAGGGAGGCTTATTGGACAACCCAATTGTTTACGCTCAATCCGCATGGCCTTAACAAGAGACGTGAATTTAGATCAAAAAACCGCATTAACTACAATAATTAACGCACGTATCTTGCAATAATAGGATTGTCTTTTTCTTTTTCTTGTCTTTTTCTTTGTATTGTTTGTAGTTGTTTTGTGTTTGAACGTTCTGTCGGGGGCACTTGGTAAGACGTGCTGGTCCTGTCATTCTGACAGTGACCTATATGATTATTCGGGGGCCCTCGATAGGGAGTTTTCTTTGTTTCAATCATTAATTAAGGTTTTTATCACATCATGTATGTTATTTTTAGCGTTAAATTTTTCCTTGTTATTTAGTCCTTTTGTTATGTTACGTAACCTCGTTTTCCTTTGTTTTTGTAGCTTAATGTATAATATATATAGATAGGCAAGGCCTAACAGCGAAGCACTATGAACAAGCTTAACTAAGGTGAAACTTAACGAAGGTGAAAGGTCGGAAGCACAAGAATTAAGATTGACGACCGGGTTATTTTTCAATTTTAGCAATTCTCAAAAAACAGTTTTACCCGACCATCTGCACAGTACATTTAGACCGTAGAAAAGTTCACAAAAACAACTTTTCTCCGTCTAGAATTACAGGTACGACTACTTTCCGAATAAAATACAGTTTTTGTTTGCCAAAAATTGCCCGAGAAACTGATTTGGAAATCAAAATTGCAAAAATACACAAACATATTTGCATAAGGCGATGCGAGTGAAGATAGAACTGTACTATAAAATCAAAGTCTTGTTTCGTTTATAAAATCGCTTTTCAATCTATCTTATGAATGAACAAACACATAAAAATGGACAACTCAATCTTCTTTCGAAAAATTTTATTCAAATCTTCATTAGTTTATGTATAAAAGTAAAACACGTACGATTTACAGCGCATCAGGCAAAGCTGTCCTCGATGAAATTCGAGATAACAGCACGACTTAATTTGAGCACGTTTCATAAACATGTCTCCAAAACACAAAGGAAAAGTCAATCAAAAATTGATATCAACATAAATTCCCATCGAAAAATGTGATTTATTTTACCTTTAAGTCACTGGACTGCTTGGAAATTCATTAAAACTCCGCTTCTTCGGTTCTGAAATCCGTAAAAAAAAACAAGGCATCCTCCGCATTGCTCCTGCATTGATAAAAACGTATGACTGTTCCTCGAAGCAAGATTTTATCTCCGAAAGCTCTTCTTTTTCCACTAAAGCGGCTTCTGAGTATCCCTTAATTAGTATCCCTGTCATGAGTAGCAAACCGCGAAAAAATGCAGGGAAGTAACGACTTTACTGCTCCGCTAAACACTGCGAAAGATCCAACTTTTTTAAAACTTTAAAAAGTGTATACAGAGTTGACGACCGTGTTGCCGCGCGTGTGGCGTCATACGCGCATGTTTTGCGACGTCATACGCGCCTGCGAATTTGCCTTGCGCGACCGACTTGACTGCTGACTGATACATGTCACGGAGGCGCGCCCGCGAAACATTCCGCTAGCCATGACCATGAAAAATGACAGACACAGGTTCTATGAGTATGGTGCTGCGCAGCCAGGGCTTCGGCCTGGCCAGTGCTCCGCTATAAGTCACAACTTGTATAACTTAATCATTGTACATAGTTTTTAGTTTTTAATTCTTAGTAATTTCTGAAGTAGGCCGAAGATCGAAACGTTAAAACCAGTCAGGACCAGTAGGAAGTTCGCCCCATCGTTGTTTTTTTTATTATATTTATCTATATATATATATATGACAGACACAGGTTCTATGAGTATGGTGCTGCGCAGCCAGGCCTTCGGTCTGGCCAGTGCTCCGCTATAAGTCACAACTTGTATAACTTAATCATTGTACATAGTTTTTAGTTTTTAATTCTTAGTAATTTCTGAAGAAGGCCGAAGATCGAAACGTTAAAACCAGTCAGGACCAGTAGGAAGTTCGCCCCATCGTTGTTTTTTTTATTATACTTAATATATATATATATATATATATATATATATATATATATATATATATATATATATAACTAGTTAAAAAGACCGAAAATGGACAACTTTTGGTATAAAAAATATAAAAAGTTAGTTTAAAAACGTTTCGGTCCCTCGACCTTCATCAGTTATACAGACAAGTTACACATGAGACTTAAATACGGTTACAACAATGACTTAATGTTAAACTACTAATAAATTACGTAACAAAAATAAAAGCAAAAATTACAACAATAATACAATAATAGAAGTGAAAACGAGACTAAACCAAAGGCAAACCACAATTGCCACAAATAATACTAATGAACTACATTAACCTAACAAAAGGTATAATAACTAAGAAAAACAATCAAAATTAGAAAAAGTTATGCAATAGTCCTAACTTAATAAGTTTCCCATTCAGGGCTCTGAACAATCATACAGGCCAATGCCACAACAAAATCCCTGAGCAGGGTCCTTAAACAATGAGTAATAAATTCCACACTCAGAGCCTTTGAGTGACGAGGCCAGCACAAAAATAACAAATTCCCGAACGAGGCCCTTGAACGTTAAGACAATTACAAAAGGCGATAAAAAATTTTGTGGCAATTGTGGTTTGCCTTTGGTTTAGTCTCGTTATCACTTCTATTATTGTATTATTGTTGTAATTTTTGCTTTTATTTTTGTTACGTAATTTATTAGTAGTTTAACATTAAGTCATTGTTGTAACTGTATTTAAGTCTCATGTGTAACTTGTCTGTATAACTGATGAAGGTCGAGAGACCGAAACGTTTTTAAACTAAATTTTTATATTTTTTATACCAAAAGTTGTCCATTTTCGGTCTTTTTAACTAGTTTTTTATAATATCCACCGAATCCGGACTGTGAATCCATTATTGTGATCCTTTTGGTATGACATCTTTCGTTGGCTCAGGCAGCACCTTCAAAACCGTCTATATATCTATTTATCTATCTATCTATATATATATATATATATATATATATATATACTCTAACACAAGAGAAAACACTTTTTTCCTAAAACACCTATATTTCGGCAGTGTTTAGCTGCCTTCATCAGGGTGATGATTTTATGACTATTGCATAACTTCATCACCCTGATGAAGGCAGCTGTACGCTGCCGAAATATAGGTGTTTTAGGAAAAAAGTGTTTTCTCTTGTGTTAGAGTATAATTTACCGAGAAATTTCCAATCGTGGAACTTTTTTACATGCTTGTGCTAAGTTATATATATATATATATATATATATATATATATATGAATATAAATATATTTTTCGCTCGAATTCGCGCGGCTCAGCTCCCGAGACCCGAGCACCCGAGCGGCCTTCGGCCGCCAAATTTATTAACCTCGCTTCGCGAGGAATTATGCACATAACGTGAGCCAAGGAATTATTTGATAACAAAAGCGAACTAGTTCATATCCAGTAATATATACGGTAGTAATACAGTGCTGAACAGAAGTAACCTAACAGAGAACTCATAGCAGACTGCATCTGCATGCGAACCGCAAACCTGTCAACAACTCGAGGTCCACAAAACGAATTCTAGATTGTACCTAGAATTCAGTTTGTGTATCTCCAGTTTTTAACAGGTTTGTGGCCCGAGGGGTTACTTCCATGTACAAAATACGGGAATGCTCGTCGGAAATTTTCGCAAAACACCCTAAACTGTACCAGAATCTCGTTTGATGGGCATAGCTCGAATGAATTTTTAAGCTTAAGAAGTACCAATTCTAAGATAAGACATGTTTTTTTTTTCAGCTCAATGCCTTTAATGGTACCGCGATAATTCTAACGGTTATCTTCAGGCGGTGTGCGTCACGAGATTTGACCAATAGCAAGCCGTTGTTTAAACAATAGTCCTCGCGGCAAACAAGAAGCTATTTCAGCGCGTGGAGTTGAAAAAAATGTTCCTTTTCAATGATTTCAGCGATGTTGATTGAAAATGTTTTCAGGCAGAATTAAAGAGAAATATCCCTTCTTCGTTATGGCTACAATTAAATGTTACATTCGAGCACAATGACTGCCTTAGCTGATCTCAAAGTAAACCTACTCGGTTCAATTGCCACATTATCGTAAACTGAACTTTCACACCTTTTCTTAGACTTCTCATTCCTTTACACGTTTGTTTTTCGCCAATAATTTGGGACATAAAGTTAATTTAGCCTTTGTTCTTTGAGAATTTCGGGGTCTACCCGGGTCTACCCCTTTTAGTTTTCTTGGTTGAAGCCGTTCAAAATTGATAAGTTCACCAACTCGCCTAGGTCTCCTGGTGAGTAACAATAATTTTCTGCGCCCACGCGGCGGTCACGCGCGTCCTTTATCATCTTCTTGTTTGGTCTTTTTTCGGCCTATTTTTCCTCAATTATAGTTGAAGGAAGAAAACATTCAAACTTTCATAGGTTTTAATGTTCAAAACTTCAAAGTGACTTCTTTTGTCGGCGTTTGCAGTGCTTGTTCTGTATAATACGTGGAGCGGTCTTTGCGTGATTTAGGTCTCGTGGCGTTGACCCGTGCATAAATTTGATCTTTCCGGTTGTCTTGTTTATTTAATAACGGATTGTATGTTTCGATTCAAATCAGAATAGTGTCTCTGAGAAAAAGAAAAACCGGCCTTTACGTAGTAGTTTTGTTAAGTAGTTTTGCGTTTGTAGACTTGTATATTTGATTACTTTACTAAAGAAAAGGCGCTAGATTTAAATTCAGGCTAAATAACGCAAACGTTGGAGATGCTCACTCCGTCGAGACGAAGGGAAAATGAGCCGCTACACAAATTAACCCATGGGGCATTGCAAGTCGTGACGCATACCGCCTGGGTTATCTTAAGATTTTAGCACCCTAGGCGGTACTAATCTACAAACTGTGACCCCTAAAATGTACTACGAGCACCCCCGTCATTTTTATATGGGAGTCCCCCCGGGGTTTCATGTGCAAATGCATTCTTCTCTGAGTTCTCTGTTAGGTTACTTCTATCCAGTAATGCATATTACCAAACTTAATAATATAGTCTTTGTACCTCAAACGGATCAGTCTCCTGACACCTTTCAACGCATTCACCATTTGACATTTGACGGAAATGCATGCAAGCATAGCAATGATGGGGAGAGTTATGATAACTGAAGCATCCCCCAATGCATTGCTTGTGACAACAGAGATGGCTAGTTCCCTTTAAACAGCCCGAGTCACCGCACTTCATATCACACACTGCAACAGAACAAACAGGACAACTCTTGAATGACTTCATGACATTATGGTCAAGTTTTAACTTGCGGCCCTCTTCTTAGCTTTTAAAAAAGCTAAGAAGAGGGCCGCAAATGTTCTTCTTTTATTAATATCGTGATGGATCTCACAAAAGTTTAGTCCAGTAGTGCAATCCATTCAACCAAAATAATTTCGTTAAAATTTCAGACCAAAACATATTTGTCGCAGAAAGCCTTTAAAAATAATGTTCCAAGAGTAGCACAATATTTTAAATAATGCAAATATAATTCAACATATTGATACACTGTCCAAATGTGGTCATAAAGCTCTTGATGGAGTGGTTTTACTTAACCTGTGAAACACTATCTAACAATTAGTGTGTGATAGTCCAAATTAAACAAAAGAAAACAATGGAATTATAGTCTAATAGTACGTACTGTTGTACTAACTATTTCACAGGTTAAGTAAAACCACTCTGTCCAGCGATGGTGGTGAATTTCCCATTTTTAAGGAAAGACGAATTTTGTAATACTACTCTTTTGAGTGAGTGAAAACTAGTCTGGGTGAATATATTCAATACAAGTCACATGCCTGACTGGCAAAATCTCTGAGAATTAAGTCTCAAATTCTGCCCACCTCCAGAATTGTATTCACTGGTACCCATTTATACGGCTGGGTGAGAACAGAAGACTGTGACAGATCGACCTTAAGGTGGCTCCAAGTAGTTTTTTTATGGGTCACATTTCCTTTTTTGAATGGGCTTATTCATGATATTACTTTAGCTCAATGAATCAGAATTTGATACCAGATGTCAGGTTTGGATGAACGTTTTGGACGATGCTCTTTTTATGCTAATCAGCGTTTCCATAGCAACGGTAAACAAACATGGCGACAAACAGTTTTTCCTAAATGTCGTTCGATTTTGGGGCTACCCCGACAAGTGCATAAATGCGCTATAACCTACACAGTGTAGCACACTAAATGGCGAAATTTCAAACAAATTAAACTGTTCGATTTTGAATAAATTGCTGAAACATTTTCAACATGTTTTTTTTATGTTTGAAAGATATGCAGTCAAAACATTCCATATCTCTTACAAATTATCATTAAATTATCACAGAAAGTTTCCTCTGATTTCAATTATTCCTCACTGCAAATAGTGATATATTCTCACCGGGGCTACCTACCAACAATGCCTTAGGGTGTGATAAGATATGGGAAAGGTCAGCCCGAGGCGGTAGTGAGTAGGTAGCTCCCTGGAGCGTGCGCTATCATCGCTGCGGGGAGGAGGGAGGGGCGTACTTCGCTAATCCTCCCAAAGCTTATGGAAAGGACTTTTGAGGTTATGAAGGACTGATCACACCAGAATAAGATTATATAGCCAACAACGTGCCCGAGGTTGCGTAACCCATTTCCACGCTACTATTCTTGGGGTTTAAAGTTAAGTTATATGTTGAATTTCACCATTGTTTGAAGGAATCCCCAGTGAGAATAGCTTTGACTAACTCCTCGGCAATAAATAGATCGAGCTTTTTATTCAAATGTAGTTTTAAAAGAGTGAAAACGTCAAGCAAAACAACATTTAAATATAATATCCAATTTATTTAACACTTTTGAGAGATTGGACAGATTGTAAAGTATAAATAGCTTATGTCACCTTCAATTCTCGCGCAGAGCGAATTTGTGTGTTTAGTTAAATATACGTATTGCATTCGTTTACCAGTAAAATTTTGTTCCTGAAGTTTTGTGTGTGTGTGTGTGTGTGTTGACAGTTTGTCGTGATTTTTGAGGAAAGCAGTAATTATATAAAGGAAAACGACCATAGGTAACTACAGTTTATCAAGCAAGTTAAGAACCATTTGTATCTCGTTAATGCGCATGCGCGCTAACGAGATTTAGGAATCAATACAAGAAAGGGACAAACGTTGTTAACAAAGGTTCGTTGTTAACTTTGCAATTAATACACACAGGGAGTACTGTGCGAAATCATATGGCTTGAATGAACGAAAAGTCTCGCACTGAGCTGACCGCTGTTCTCTCACCTCGAAATTTAAGTAATGATCCGCATAAGAAGGATAGTGCTGAACGGCAATGCACGATGGAATGTCAACTATTTTCATTGTTACAACTAGTGATCTCATTGGCCTAGACTCAAAAGCCGCTAAACATTTAACCCTATTCAGACTGGGGGGGGGGGGGCTTTTCGAACCCCCCTCCAGTAAAATTGTAATAACTCTTACACCGAAATAGCTATGAGGCTGAAATTTTCTGACTTTTCCTATAATTTATCTAGGGACATTTTGGTATCCATAACATGTCAGTGTGATTAACCATGTTGCCATGGCAACCGGTTTTTGACACATAGGTTTTCAAAATATTAAAATATGGTGAATTTTTTATTTTAAGATCTTGTTTTTTGACTTATAGTGCATTTTCTTATTTAAATAGTTTTTTCTTAGGACTAGTTCTTGAAAGACATCAAAAATTTTTAACATCAAATATTTGGGGGGAGGGGTAGGTAAATTTTTGCTCACTTTTACTTATAGAGAAAAATGTTGTACTATTTATTAAATAACGCTTCTAAGTTCATTGTTTGGATAAAAGACAATAGTTTGATACGTGTTTTATACATTCTGATCCTTTTCTCTTTTAGATATTTTTTAAATTTTAATTTAAACGGAAAATAAGGAAATCCAATATGGCGGATCCAAGATGGCGGATCCAAGATGGCGGACAATAATTTCAAAATTATAGTTTTATCGCCTTTTTTTGCTTTTTCTCGCTTTACAAGTGT